>JBBPDC010012716.1:0-13337 GCA_037974485.1 Hemigrammopetersius urotaenia | reverse complement strand
CGGTATCGGCGATACTGGCTCTGTATTTACTTGGTATCGGATCGATACCAAATTTTGTGGTATCGCACACCACTAGCTGAAGCGCTTGCTCACAACAGTACCGGAGAAATGCCAAAGATAAATACATGGTGAGAGTGCTCACTCGCTCACGTTATTGCACGACAAAGATAATTTGTGCTACAGATGTCTTACTCAGAACAGATTTCTGAACTAAAACATTAACAGTTTTTTGTATGAATTTACTTCTACCATTTATTAACTATGAACTTATTTATCTTAATCTCACCATGAAATAATACGGTTTTAAACCAAAAAGCATCACAGTAGTTGTAGTGCAAAACTAAAGAAACAAACTTCAGATATCTCAGCTAAGTGACTACTACAGGGGCTACATTTTGTCGAATTATTGCTTTAATATGCTGCTTTTCATACTCCACCTTTTGAGGAAGAGCTCGTATCTTCTGCGGTAAGCGAAGCCAGCCCGTCTGACCCGCAGATGCTCCATTAGCCCCAGGTATTTGACCTGGTGCCTCACCATGACATCATCGAAGCGGTCTGTGGTGTGGGTAGACAGAGTGAGAGATAGTGCCGCCGCTTTGTAAAACATTCAGCACGCTAATGTTCTCCCAGGCCTAAGGTGAAAGGCTGACCTGGCTGTTTGCCATCATTGGGTTTCAGGCAGCGCACGTACCACGGCTCCTTGGACGTCAGGATCTCCGTCAGGCCAGACAGACTGCTTTTAAACTGCGTGGCCACCTGTTCCATCCCACAACGTTAGCCATCTCTGCTGAGGCACTCAACATTCACTTCTACAGAGTACACGTTTGGACGGCTCGGGACATTTTAGCTTCTTGGCTTCTTCTTGAGGGCTAATGTGTTTCGTTTGTTAATTTTCAGTTGAATAACTAGCACATAAAACAGATATTACTAAATATTTTGGGTTAATTTTGTTTTTTCTTCTTATGCAAAACAGTTTTTTTTTCTGAATAATGATTTAATCCTTTTCTTTCACAGAAGTTTGCACTGAAAACCTTTTGTTTGGAAGCTCAAAATACTCATTATTAAAAGGCTTCATGGCCCCGGACTTTTGACAGACTCAAAATAACAGTGTTTGTGAGCTTCTGCTCCAGTGTGGAATCTGTGAAATTTTTACCGTTTCAGGCCTCTTCTTGTTGTCTGGCTCCGTGCTGGGGAAACACTGCTGTATGATGGGGTTTTTAGACTGACGCATTACCTGAATAAGACATAAATCAGTAAATATTGAGATCTAAGTTTATTCAGAACTTAAGTTTACATTCAGATCATAACTCACTCACACATAACTATGCACAGTTTTGGAACAGTTAATAGCAAAAGAGACATATACATACACAGCTTGGGCTCTCACCTCTTTGATGTTCCTGTACAGGAGATCATTATTCTTGTCAAGAAATCCTGATAAAGGTAAAACTCATTATTAAAGTAACTCAATCAATCTCACACTTAAACTTGCTGTTCAATACTAAGAAAATCCTGCAGATGAATTTATAAAATTATTCTTATTTCCTGTGTGTGACCAGTGGCCTGACTGTCCATTTCTTGACAGTTTATGTGTCTGTGTGCCGTATTTCAGTCTGTGTTGGTGAATAGTTTGTTAACGGTCTTGCCTTGCCTTTGTTTAAACCTCTTTGGATTATTTTATGTTTCTACTTATTAAAACCTTTGGGAGGTTAGATTCTGCCTTAAATCACTGAGTAAAGTTACAGCTTTTAAATGATTAACAGGAAAGTTTCTCACCGGTGACGCTGTAGGTGACCTCTCCGGCGTAGTGGAGCAGGCGGAAATCTCCTCGGCCTAACGTCTTCCGGGTCTTTTGGTCAGCTGACTTGTGCCTGCAGATTAAAAACATGTCGAATTCCTTTCAGAATGACACCCCAATGTGAGAAAGGGAGTTTTAACAGTCTAAAAACAGTCTGACCTTTTTCATTATTTTCAAACCTTTACACTGTGTTCCACCTCAGAAAATACTTCTAAACAGGTGTAAAAAGCTGAGTAACAAAATCCTACCCTGTTCATTTAGATAGAGTTCCCAGTCCAGTACTGGTCCTGTTAGATCTGATGCTGTTGACCAGAAAATTCTGATAGACTGACTTGAGAACTGGGTTGGGCTCTCAGGTTCGGCCCTTAGTCGGTTCAGGTCGTACTTGGAAGGCAGGGTTTTTTTGTCTTGGCACTTATACATTGGAGAAAACCACCATGCAGTATGGAGTCCCTCAAGGGCCCATTCTTGGACCTGTTCAACTTTCCTCTGGGTCAAATTCTTAAAGACAACAATTTGTTCTTTCATAACTATGCAGATGACACTCAGATCTATCTAGCTTTCTAACCAAGTGACTTTGGTCCAATACATTTAACATGTCAGTGCCTTGAGAAAGTACATCACTGGATGCATCTAAACTTTCTCCCAGTTAACTTAAGACAAAATGGAGATCATCTAGTTTTGAAATTAAGATCAATACTTAGTGCCCACTGAGAAACTTTGCATGATCATGGATGACCTCAAGCTATGACGAAAAAAAATCCACACATTTATTTCCTGCAGCAGTGACTATTGCCACTCTCTCCTCACTGGGATTCCCAAAAAGTCCATTAGAACTCCAGCTGATTCAAAATGCTGCTGCTAGAGTTCCAAGAAAATCAAGAAAAGAGAATCCATCACTCCCGGTCTCAGGTAGATCTGAATGAAACCTGGTGAAATGGTCTTTAGTCACTATGCTGCTCGCTGCTGGAACAAACTTCCCCTCAGTATCAGATCTGCACCAACTGGAGCTTCATAAAACTGCTAAACACTGCACTATTCTCCTCCACCTTCTTTAGATATCTCCTCTTCCATCACACCTTTAATCTTCTTCTATGGAATTTTGGGTGGAACCTGGTGTGGAAACCGCTTCCTCTCAACAAGAATGGATAAAATGTTTGTCAGTATAAGTTTTGGTGACTAAATGAATGTGAAAAGGAGACATTTATTTTAACAACATAATTTAAATAATCTTATATACTTTTTTAATGTTAAAACCTGTCAAAATCTTGGCCAAGATCTGATGACTTACAAGACAAGGTGTGGATGTCCTGCCAGCTTCTCTTCTAGCTTCTCTAGGAAAGTGATGTCAGTGGCTTCACCTGGACGCAAACACTCATCATCCTTCATTGGTGGGCGTGGTGCAAACCATTCATGTGTGAAAGCAAAAAGAAAATGTTGCTTGACTTATAAGCAGCTCTAAAGGAAATTCAGCCACTAGATAAAGAATGTGCAGTTTAATAATTTCCCATCTGCTTTTTTCACCAGCACTGAAATGATACCTCTGTGTTTCTGCTCTACAAGGTCACAAATGATCTTGTTGTTAAAATATGGCACCGGCTCCCACTGTTTCAAACAGATAAGACAAAGAAAACGAGAAAGAAAAAACGCAACAAGGATCAGAGTTGATTCTCTCACAGCCGCGCAGTAATGTAGCAGAAATCCAGTGAAATAAATGTTAACGTAAGTTCCACCAAAACATTTTCGGGTATATGTGAATCACCTCTATGCCTTCCATCTTGTACTCCTCCTGCTCCGATTTGATGGTGAGCTGAATGAAAAGCTGTTGGAGTTTCTCATTGCAGTAATTTATGCAGAACTGTTCAAAACTGAATGAACACAAAATTAATTGTTGCAAAGGATTTAGGTCAAATAATCTCTAACAAAACATGTAAGATGCTCAGACATACAGTGGTGCTTTAAAGTTGCTTTCTAAACCCAAAATATCATCAGATTTTCACAAATGAGACAAAAATATTATACCTGACCATTTATTTATTGAGGAAAATGATGAATGATCTGTAAGTGGCAAAAGAATGTGAAGCTTTGCTTTCGATATCTGCCATGACACTCTTATGGGGCAACAGTCCAGACAATGATCTTGGAGGAATTTTGGCCTCCATGCTGCTTCAACTTGGGAGAGTTTCCTCACATGAACTGTTTCCTTCTTGTCCTTTCACAACATTTCTGTCGGGTTGAGGTAAGTAGCTCTCTCCATGGAATCCTCTCAGGCACAGCCCTGTAATCCAAGTGCTGTAGTGCTGGTGGACCCGAAAACCAACATGAACACCAAATTCTGCAACCTCTGTAACATTTCACCTTCAGGTAATCTGCTAATCCTAGAGCTTAACAGTAGCCCCTCAGTCTCACGCGGATCAGCATTCAGTCTAATGCAGATTTTTTTCTGAGAACTGAACTGTATTACCCCCACCAGTCCAGCGGTGGCAGTAATACACTGAAAAGTTGTCATCCGCTATAAAAAGAAGAAGAAGAAGAAGAAGAAGAAGCTGCTGCAGCATGTGGCATGACTGCTCCGTGTCTTGTCCTTGTTTTTTAGTGTTTTAACACTCCCCCATTTTCAAGATTTATCTCAGTTTATTTAGTTTATTTAGTCACAATGCTACAAAAGCAATGCACAATGCTTTTGTGCACGCTGATAATGCTAACCGCTAATGTTAATGGGTTTTAAGCAATAACGTGTTCTGATTCTGATTATTTATTTACCTTAACACCTTCTTTAAGGGTAATGCATTAAAGTGTTCTGGAATATTTAGGGTTTGTACGGGGTGGTGGTGGCGTAGTGGGTAGGATACTTGCCTCTAGACCAAGAGGTCATGGGTTCGAATTCTACCTTCAGCACACCACCACTGGGTGCCTGAGCAAGACCCTTAACCCCAAATTGCTTCAGGGAGAGACTGCCCCCTGTAGGTAGGGAATGGAAGTCGCTTTGGATAAAAGAGTCTGATAAATGCCGTAAATGTAAATGTACTATAAAAATAGGCATTTTTTTTAACCAAAACACAACAACTCGTTTTTTCACTATATTTACATTTACGCCATTTAGCTGATGCTCTTATCCAGAGCGACGTACATCAGTGTTTAAGAATTCCACGACTGTTTCTTACCTGAAAAACAGCTTAAATCTGACTATTTAACCAAGATACTGCAGTCAGAGCATCTATACAACAACTGTCCAAATAATAACTAGTCAACGCCTAACCCAACAATACATAAGCCATAGAGAAGAACATAAGTCAAGGAAATTGTTTTTTTTTTTTTTTTAAGAAGAAATAAGTAAGCAGCAGGAAAGAGACATAGTTAGTCACCAAAGTGCTCCTTGAAAAGGTGCTCTTGGAACGCGAAAAGCATACATACATATTTTTGCCACTCATTGATATTTTGGATAATTTCCCGGAATAAATAAATATCAGTGTGAGATTTGTGTACTCTTTAACCATGTTTAGGACTTGTATGAAAATATCATTGGGATGATGATGTTCTTAAACTCATTTTATGAGAATAAATCTTTTCGGGGCTTTGAAAACCCTGCTGTAAACTGTGAGATGTAAAATACCTGTTTATGTCAAACACTTCAAATCCATAAATGTCAAGAAGGCCGATTACTGTCTTCCTGGCTGAGTCCTGTGAACAGTGATTGAGAAAGTATTTGTAATCATTTCTTTCCAAGGAAAATAAAATTTCTTAGTTTCAGATTCTGGGTTGGAGGAACTTGCCTTATTTGCTAGAGACTCGTTGGTCTTGTTGATGAGCCACGCAAATGTGCGGCCATAGATCGCTTTGGCTAGTGCATCCCTGGCATATTTTGCATGGTCAATGGTGAAGGGACTCAGGACCTATAGTTTGTTTTAGAAAGAATTGGAAACAACTCAAGATTATATGCAGTTTGAGTGTAAAATCACAGTCCTTCGGCTTTATGCACTGTAGGTTTACACAATTGTGGCTCCATGATGAGCTTATATGATAATTGAAGTGTATAGAGCATGGGGTTCTGAGAACTACTGGTGTAAATGAGTACTTTGGGTGTAATTGTATGTGTTTGTATTACACGAATGGGCACTTCCTGTTGACCATCCTATTCATTAATCGACGTGTTTTGGTAAACAGAAATTTCACAAATAGGAAAATAAGATAGCTCCTTCACTCTTTACTCTTGTTATTCAGTAAACTACAGAATAGCTTAATGTAACAACTTCTTAGACGGACAGTATCATAGAATATTTTGAACGTTCACTCCCCAAATGTAGATTCCTAAAAACAGTGGCTGCAGTGTCCGCTAGTGAACTCTCCTTTTCTTCCTGGTGGTGGATCTACATTGCCTGGGCACCTCAGGTAGTGTCACTGGAGACCCGTGGTGTTCATGGTGCACACAGACATTGTGAAGTGATTTTTGTTAAAAACTATTTGAGTCCTTAATTTTCTTTAGCTGCCTATAATAAAATGGAACTGAACTGAAGCTGAAAACATGGTGTGGTGTGAACTCTTCAGCCCACGTCCAGTAAAAACATGATGAAACACCAGTTGAATTTCAATGGCATTCACAAAATGTTTTCCCAAAACACTGGTAAACACTTGGACAATTAGAAAAAAGTGTTCAGCACAAACCTGACAAGAGGCCGGTAACCAAGGAGACTAAACAAGTGTGTTGTATAATTTTAAACACGTAAGAATAGAAGGACAGCCTTGAGTGAAGGGCGATGCTAAAACTGGGGAGGTCAAGTAGGTTTTTATTGTCATTTCAACCAAATACACTGAAATTTTTGGATGGCAAACTGGCCAAAAATTAAAATAAAGATGATCTTACCTCCTCTGCTTTGGCTTCAATCTTTCTATGAGTTAACCCCTCTTTTAACACACGGATGGGAATCCCTAACAGCTGTGAAGGACGAAGATTAAAAAAAAAGAAGAGTGGGTTTGTTTTTGAAACTCTAAGCAAAAATTAAAATGCGCTGCTGAATTTTTGCCCAATTTTATCATCCCTCATTCAGAAACATGCACTCACACAACATTTCTTCTGAGATCAAGATGATTAATGGGGAGTTTGTTCCCCTTGACAGCAGTAACAGCCTTTACACTTTTTGGAAGCTATAGACTAGACATTGGAACATTTCTGTGAGGATTTGATTGCATTCAGCCACAAGAGCATTAGAGGTCAAATACTATCTTTAATGATTAGTTCTGGATTACAAATGACAGTCCAGTTCATCCTAAAGGTACTGGATGAAGAACGATCACTCTAGAGTCTAGACCCACTGCTCCCAATCCCAGGGATGTTTTAAGCTCCTCTGGCTGACACTATGTAGCGTGTGGCTACTCTAGAACACTCCAGTTTCTTTAGTAATACTTTTCTATGGAGATTACACAACTGTGTAAGCAATCAGTGTAGAAAGCTGCTGAGTCTGAATTAGAAGGGATGTGTTGGATGTCTGGTGTAAAGTAATTGTACCTTAGAGAGCCAGTGTATTTCCTCACTGCAGTTGAGTGTAGCATAACCTCGAGAATCCTCAAAGTGGACATTTCCAAGATGGAGGATACTGGCAATGATTGCAAACAAATTCTGCACGAGAAGCCAGAGGGGAAAGTAGTGATTCAGGGTTCTTCCTGTCTAGGACTCACTTGTACTGAAAGTGCTAGAGAGTACCTCTATATCCTTCTCACTGAAGTCAATGACTGACAGAGCTTTCCGGACTGTTTTCCAGTCACTTTTGTCATTGATGGAGTTCACTTTGGCACACGCTCCCTTGAAAAACAGAAAGGGTTTGGACATGACAGTTCTTGACAGTTCTTTTTGTTAATTGTCTGTTTTGTTTAATCGTTTTAAGAGTGTTCGGCTGTAAAATTGGGTGTAAAATTACACATACATTCAAGTTTGATAACATTTTTTAAATTAGATTTTCAATATTTTATGTTAAAATGTTGATTATGTTGATTCTGTACAACTCTATGGAGACTCGACTGGCTCAGATTCATTTGGCAGTTCCAGCCCTCTAATACAATAAACCTAGAAAATCCCACAAACCACAGTAAATAGGAAACCCTGTTGAAAAGGCAGAGGGGCATATCGGTAAAAGTTTTGAATTTTGATGCACTTGATTAATTTTTCAATGCTGAAATTGTTTAATATAACTGGACACTCTAACTGAAAGGTTTATTATTGCTCCAGCACCTACCTGGACCAGGTATCTATAATTTTGAGAGTTTCTCTCAAGACCAAGCCAGCGAAGAAGCTCCTCTTCTCCACCTTCAACTAACTGATAGAAAATGTGGAAGTTTCTCTCGCCATGGTTTTGGTAGACCACCCTGGACTTCTCCAGCAGATAGCTCAGGATGTGTCCTCCAACAGCAGCTCCCTGCAGAAAGGAAGTATTTTAAATAAATAAAATATTAATATACCAAATAGAAGATTAAACGTGTAAACTCACAATTTAACTGATCAGGATTCAGTATACAGTATCCCTCAGTTTTACGCAGATTAGCATTTGCAGATTTTTCTGAGGATTTTTCTGTATTCCTGCCACCAGTCCAGCGGTGGCGGTAATACACATAAAAAGAAGAAGAAGAAGCTGCTGCAGCATGTAGCATGACTGCTCTGTGTTAGTGTTTTAACCGCCCCCCCCCCCCCCACCCATTTTGAACAGTTCTCAGTTTATTTAGTATTAGTAAGCTGTGCCCTGTCTAAACATGTGGGTAGTGAGAGTTATTTCATTGTTTCTTTTGTGTACAAGTCTTTGCATGCAGCTAATGCTAACCATTATTGCTAATGTTTTTTTAATCAATAAAGTTTTCCTACATTTTCTTACATTTTCTTTAAGGGTTATGCATTAAAATGAAATTAAAGTGTTTTGGGAACATATTTGTGAGTATATTTAGGGTTTACACTATAAAAATAGGGATTTTTAACCAAAACACAACAACGCAACTTTTCACTAAGCGGGGGATTACTATATTTTGATACGATTAAGTTTCTAAACAATATAAAAGCAGCAAAAATAAACAGAAAAGCAAGTTAGTTTTGCATTTGAAAATAGCCTAATTTTGCCAAAAAATGGACTGCTTTAATAAATATTATTCAATAATATTCATGTCATCACAATGCAGTTTCAATATGAAACATGAATCTACCTGGTGATCAAACTGAATATCCATGTACTTTCCAAAGCGACTGGAGTTGTCATTTTTCAGCGTTTTGGCATTCCCAAAAGCCTGCAATAAAAAATGTTCAGTTTGTTTTGTCAACATACAGTATTTAGCATTGAAGCATGAAATATTCATTATTAATCATTTCATTTCCCCCTAAACCCCAAAATTGCAGGCTATCTTCTCCAAACCATCAAACTGCTTCATAAAACATTATGAACTACCTCCAGTCTGTGATGGGCATATATTAACCAAACAGAATCAGGAGACAGTTGAAAGTTCTGACCTCTAGCACAGGGTTGGAGAGAAGAAGACGATCCCTCACGTTATCCAGTAGCCTAGTACTGGGGCAGCTGACTGCATAGAACTGCAGAATTTTTTTCGAAGCCTCAGTTTTGCCAGCACCACTCTCTCCAGAAATGAGGATGAAGTGGTTGTTGGTCTCACTGATCATGGTGCGGTAGACATTGTCAGCAAGTGCAAAACTAAGAAGGTAGAAGATAAGCTATCCTTTATTAAATGTACACAAAGTGTGCCAACATACAACAAACCCTTAAACACAAAATAGACCTAGTTTTAATAAATGTGGCTTAAATGTAGCCTTTTAGTTTTCAGCTTAATTCTGTTCAATTTTATTTTTATCCTCCTGAGAACCGAAGAAAAAAGTGTCTAAAAAACACCTTACAATTTAAATTCTTTGAATATATATATTTTTTATTTCCCAAAATGTCCACTGTAGGGGACGACAGAATGATTTCTGTGTGAAAATGGAACTGCATTTAGAAAATAAAAAAGTGATATTAACCAAAACCAATAGAATTCTGTAACACTCTTCTGATGCTTGTTGCTTGCAAGGACAATGAAATCAGTATTTTATTTCAACAGTGAATTATAACTCATAGAACATTCTCTGGGTATTTTAGATAGTCCTGGAAGCATGATTTATTTTTTGTTATAAAGAGCATGTATGTCTTGCCACTGCAGTCCTTGTTCCAGCCTGCAAACCTGTCACATGACCCATCACTGGAAAGCCCAGGATCCCCTCTACAGAACACTAAAGTGCTTAATGGGGTATCTCCAAATACTAAGGAAGACACAGGTGAGCAAAATGTCCACTATAAAGGACATAATGGACAGCTTTACAGAGTCCAGGTCTGAGTCCCGAGTGAGCCAGGGGCAACAGAGGCAAGGAAAAGCTGGAGGAAGAAACCAAGACTCAAAAACCCAGAGAGAGAAAAAAGACAAGAGAGTCTCTGAGGGAAACTACAGTAGAAGGCCTTTGTGTACAGATTTAATCACTGTTGAACAGATTGGCCAGCTGTAGCTAACAGAGTGGGTAAACTTAACAACAAAAGCTGCATAAAGTGATTAAACCTGACTGTGATTCTTTAGAATTAAATATATTTCAGTATGATTCAGACTGTAATGCCAAAATAATGTACCCAAATGCAGAGCAGATGGAGAATGCTCAGCGAATTTATTCACTAATGCAACACAAAGCTTGAATTTAATTCATGGTAGACATGGTTTAAGTCTAACTCTCTGCACCACTGAGACGGGCGAGAAGACTGCCTCCTGTTTCCTCGCTTCAGTTCTACCAAGGTGAAACTTATTATAAACTACAGTGCTTATTTAGATCACAAGCTGTTGGTTGTTTACTAGTGCCCAGAAATGTGAAACACAGCAGAGCAAGAGCTTTTTCTTACCTAGTTTTGGAATTATCTTACAATGTACGTTTGAGATTCAGATTTTAAGTTTAGGTTAAAAATCTGGAATCAGGATTTCAGGGAGGGTGTTGGGTGCTGACGGGATTCCGCACCGGCCCAAATTTACCATTTGGCCCGTCCAGTACTGCTTCCAGCACTCACACATCAGTCGTGGTTGTAGAGTAGCAGCTTGCCAGTGTCTCAGGTTGCTGTCCTGTCTCTGTTCTTTTGACCTTTATAGCTAGGTCTGCTGAATTTATACTTTATGTTTATATTGTTTATATTATGGTTATATTTTGTAAATTTAAACTAAATCAGTTTTTTTTGTTGGATGACAGTAATGGTGTCTTTAGATCACCTGTATGTGCTAACCAAAGCTACTGCAACGCCCCTAACCAAAAATGCACACAGACTCCAACAGATGCTGCAGGTACAAATAACACTCATCAAACTTACCACTGCATTCTGCCACTTATATATTGTGAGTCATCTCTAGAGTGATTTTCTATTACCCTTTGTTGCTACTGGGTGTCAAGCAGAGGAGGAGGGTCTCATTTTGACTTAGTTCCTCCCTAAGTTTCTTCCCCAAGCTTTTCTTTCCCTCTTCCCCTTGCTTACTAGGGGCTTAGAGCTGGATTCTGTGTAGCTACTCCAAAGTTATAGACCAATCAGCCATTAAAACCACCTCCTACATTAAAACCACCTCCTAATACCAACATTAAAACCACCTCCTAATGTCTAATATTCAGGTCCCCCTCGTGCCTCGAGAATGAGCATGGGCTTCACAGCCCTAACTAGGATTGTAACGGTACATGTATTCGTAACGAACCGTCACGGGTCACGGTTCGGTACATGATGTCTTTCGGAGAATACATGGTAGGAAGGAGAAGACGTGATTGAAGTAATACGGAATCACAAAGGGACAAAAAAGTGCAAGTTAATCATAAACCTGGGTCATAGTGTGGTGCAATAGTGCCACCTACTGGCGTAACACTTACACATACATGAAAACATAAGCAAGAGTGTGTTTACTGGTTAATACACTGCTGTTTATTTAAAATCAACGAAAACAAACCAAGCCTCATTCTTTAGAACTTTTTGTGAACCGTACCGAACCGTGACCACAAAACCGAGGTACGTACCAAACCGTGGCATCTGTGTACCGTTACACCCCTATCCCTGACTATTCGTTCCTCAAACCATTCATAGACACTTTTTGCATCGTGCTCTCGTTAGCCGCCGTATGATAGCATGCACTTGTAAAGCCAGGACCCCAAATTTCCAGCATCACACTGCCTTCACCAGCCACACACCCACCTGACCTTCTCCATGATGTAAAAGAAAATGTGATTCATTGCACGAGGCAAACTCCACAATCCAGTTTCAGTGCTCACATGCCCACTGGAAGCACTATTAGTGGTGGACAGTATGGGCACTCTGTCTGGTCTGCAGCTAAACAGACCCACACATAGCAGTCTGTGCTACAATAGTTCTTCTGTGATGTTGAAATAGGTGAGCTAGCCTTCGATCCCCATGCACATCAGTAAATCTCTGGGACAATAAACCATCAATGGTTCATCGGCTCTCCTTCCTTGGGCCACTTTTGGTAGGTACTAACACCTACATACTAGGAACACCCCACAAGTCCACTCTGGAGATCATCATAATTCAGCCTTTGTCAAAGTAAAAAAAAACTCAACTGTTTTACTTACTTGTGTATTAACATCTGATTGTTTTCTTCTGACAGGGTGTGTTAAGGTGTGTACCTTAGATGGCAGTAATGTGGTTTAAAGCAGGTGTTGATGTAAATTTAGCTTTACAGGTATGAAGAACAAATGGGGACGACTGAAGCTCTGATGTATTCTGTGTAATTCAGGGTCAATCAGGTCTTCACAGGCTCAACTTCATTATGCATGGATGTCTGAAAACCTCAGGGGAAATGAAAGTAACTGAAGCTGCACTGATCCAGTGTTTGGAAGTTCAGGAACACTTTATAAGATCAGTTTTGGTAAGACAGCTCTCTCATGTCTGTTTCATCCTATTGCTGGAATGCTATGGTTGTAAGTAATAGAAAAAAAAACCTTCCTGGTTAAAGCAAATGATAATGAACGTTTCTGCATTAAACCAAACTTACATATGAGGCGGCAGCTCAAAAAAGTTGACTCCCATGTATATATCCATTTGCTTCTTGGTATATATGCCCAGCTCCTTGTAGGGGTTAACAGAGACCAAAAGTGTCCCAATGTAAGTCTAATGGAAAGAAGAAAGAACAATAAAGTAGCTTATCTACAATAAGAAAACTGAAAACACTTTACGATGATCATTAAACCTAAAAAAAAATCCAGTGAGCTCAGTAATCACATTAGGGAAAAGCTATCAGTTGCAAATCTTTCCTGCGATTCTGGCCTTGGTAATATTGAATAGTGCAAATATATACTGCTCCAAAATATAAAGGGAACACTTAAACAACACAGTGCAACTTCAAGTCAATCACACGTCTGTGAAATCAAACTGGCCACTTAGGAAGCAACACTGATTTACAGTCTACACTCTCTCATAGACAATCAGTGTTGCCTCCTAAGTGGACAGTTTGATTTCACAGAAGTGTGATTGACTTGAAGTTACATTGTGTTGTTTAA
>JBBPDC010012689.1:0-13337 GCA_037974485.1 Hemigrammopetersius urotaenia | reverse complement strand
TGTGTGTGTGTGTGTGTGTGTGTGTGTGTGTGTGTGTGTGTGTATGTGTGTGTGTGTGTGTGAGTGTGTGTGTGTGTATGTGTGTGTGTGTGTCTGTATGTGTATGTGTGTGTGTGTGTGTAGTTTTAGCCCTTCAGCTTAAAGTGTAGCTCTTGAATTGGTCCTTAAGTTCTATCAGCAAGTATCAATAACAGTGCCAGTCTTTTCCTGTTTATTCTTGCGTTGACTCAGTATTATGTCCTAACAATCACTGAAGATCGTTTCATACATTGCATTGCTGTCACTGCTGTCATCTTCCGTCTTAGTTTTGTCTATATTGCTTGGCATATCATTGTGGCGTGCTTGATCCCTTCTCTGATTTGGCTTATTCACTTTAGTTGGAAGGCTGTCTTTGCTTCCTCAGCTTAGTGGTTTATCATACTTACCTAATCTTGAAGACATCTTTGTCATTTGTAATGTCTATTGTGAGCATCTCTGGATTAGAGTTTGTTCTTGAGCCATTCAGTAAAAATGCAGTAAAACTAAAAATAGAGGTTGCGTTCTGAAAATGAGCAGGGAGAACCATCACCACCCCAGGTGAGTTACTGGGTGTTCTGATGAATTAAGGTGTTCCTGTAATCCAACAAAGTCAGATTATTCTATCTTTAACCTTTAAAGACTCTGATTGGTTGAAATGTTTTCAAAGAGCCCATTTTCTACATTTTAATTCTGTTTCGTTTTTTTTTGTTTATGTGGGTTTTGTGTTTGTTTGTGTTCCAAAAATATCATTCATAATTCACCGTAATTCATTCTTACATCATCTTCTAGCTTCTGTTTATAGCTATTTTTGTTACAGTGAGCAGAGGAGTGAATTTGTAAATGGGCTCTTTTCTGACCTACATTGCTGCTCATTTAAAAGGCATCATGGGCTCATAGTCTTCAACCTTGTTGTGAATGGGTGGGGCTGAACTCTGGTAGGCAGAATAAGGATCTATATGTAAATGTGTTGCTTTTAGTTTGAAAATGGGCTGTTGTTAAAGATGTGTAGCAGAATTGTATAAATCGACATTTCTTTCAGCCTTTTTTCCAGAAAAGTGATATGGGCTCTTAAAAGTGTTGCAATATGTAGCAGTATAATCACTATACTGATATTTTTTCCATATCATGCAGCCCTACCATACATCATTTTCATATTTGGAATAATAAATGAGCTATGTGAAAAACGAAGAACCAAAACTTGAGCCCTCACTAACAGAAATGGATTATCACACACAGTTTTAGTGAAAATGTCCTGCTGATGTTTACACACCTGTAACGGACACCTTGACCTTTACACCCTCCAAAACACCCCTCTGATTCACCCTCTCCTCAAACACTGTAGCTAATGTTATGAGGGAGAGAGAGAAAGAGAGACAGAGTTTGAGATCTATTGATCTTCTTATCTACCGGATGCGTTACGTGTGTTAAACTGGCCTGAGACCTACTTTGTTGTGCACCACTGGGCTCAGGTCAGGTCGCTGACCTTGTCACAGTATCATGGAAAGAATCTATGTCTGCCACACAAAGACTAAGCACTTATGTTTCCCAAGCCTCCATGGTTGGCACCTTTCTCTTTTTCTTATACAGATGCTCAGATACTTGTCTAGTCACTTGTCATCTTAAGACTGGACTACTGTAACTCACTCCTGGCTGGTCTTCTGTAGATGATTGAGAATGCAGCGGCATGTCTGGTCTTCAGTGCACCAAAATTCTCACAACACTCCTCAACTGCAGACCATTCACTGGCTTCCTGTGGTTGGTTGCTTTCGGTTTAAAACTCACAGCCTGGCTTCGTCCACCTCTTCTCAAAGGTGTTAGACAGGCATCAAGACTTCTCTCAAACTTCCACTGACCATAAGAACTGCCGAGACCCTTCAAACAGGGGCTGAAGACCTACCTCTTCACTGAGCCCTTAGGATAACAACTCCTTGTTCACATTATAAATTAATTTAACAAATAACTTGATTTGATAACTTAATTTTACGTCTAGGTTTACTAGTACGAAGTACGTGTTTTCTTGTAGACTACAAAGCACTCAGAGGTATGTCACTCTGGAATAGAAGTGTCTGTAGATGCTGAAGTGCTGTAAATGTTGTGCAAATGATAAAGCGTCCTGATGGGTCTCCAACAAGAATGTTACAGTTGAGCATTGTGATCTGATTGTCCAAGGTGCATTTTAATACCAAGTCTAAATAGGGACTTACTGTTTGTTTTTTATTGGTAATTCTCTCAAGACACCAGAACTTAGACCTGCAGATGAACATCTGGACAAAGGACTGGGTGAGACAGGTTTAGACCATGCAGTCAAACAAATGGACAAGGTCCTCCACAGAGGACCAATCTTGTGATGTTTTTGGGAAAACCTCATTTTTGAGCTAATTGGCTGGAGGACCTTTGAGGAGGTAGTATTATGAAAGTCACAGTTGTGCCTGAATCATTCTTCATGTCCTACTTGACTGCTGTTACAGCGCAAACAATGATACAGTTCTTAATGATTATGTTTGCAGATAGCCAAGACATTGCGGTGTGCAGTTTTGTGAGTGACTGAATTAGGCATGCTCCATAAAGTCTCTAAAATAATGACACACTCACAACGATAGAAGACTAAATGAACACTTTAAGGCATTTAACATCCTGTCGTTTATCACATTGCGCTTATCTATCGTCTGCAGACCCTTCCAGGTACATGAACGTAGATGGTTCATGGCCATCAGTTTATCTTTTTCTTTTGCCGCAGCGCTCGTAAACCAACAAACAGAAACTCCAGCTCTCACACGCCGCAAAGCATCACACTTTAGTGGCCAACATCCGTCTTCTTATGACCCTCTGTCTTTTGAAGCGAGTGCTGAAATCACCCCGTGCGCACCGGCAAGTCAAGGTTTTGCAAACGTCTGATTCAGATTGATCCCTTGGGACTCCTGGGCACTGCAGTTGAGGCGAGTATGTGGCAGACATCTCAGAAGCCTGCTCTCTTTTTGTTTCCTTAACTCTTACGGAGCCAGAGTTATTGCTTTCATTTCGACTGTCCGGCTGATTCGTCACATGATCGAGATTACAGCCAAAATATCTGGCCATAAAAGTGTGCTCGCATTTTAGTTGTCCTTTTATGTCTCATCATTAGGCAGATTACAGCAGTCACTATAGCCGATGGAAACTATAAATACAGCAAGAACAGAAACGTTGTTTCATTAGTAAATAAAAGAAAAATAAATAAAATAAATCTTTGATATATCAAATGAAACCACCCACAGCTCCATCTTCGGGACAATAAAGCAAGTCTTTTTTTTACTGTATTTTCCTAATATCCTTCCAATGGGCTTTAGACACTTTATTTAATGAATTTGAGTAATGAAATATTCATTTTCACTCTTGGTGTCAGAGTGGGGTCCGCAAAGCCCACACTCTGAGCTACCTCTGAGGAAAGAACAGGCTGGCAGGCAGACGTCCATGCTGTGGTTCTTTATTTACAAAAGAAAACATAAATAGGCACGCGGGCCTCCTGAATTGTAAAAATGTGAAGACAGGGAACAGGAACAGGGAAAACACAGGCAGGATATGAGGCGATGGACACATGAGGATTGATTAACTGAAACAGGCTTAAATACACAGGGTAATCACAAGACAGAACACAAGGCAGGTGAAAACAAAGGACATGTGACACAAACATGAACCTGAATTCAAAATAAAAGTCCCAAAACATGAACAGAAAAGCAGTGGCCCTAATGGCCACTGACCGAACCGTGACACTTGGCATCAATGCTATTTTTTTCACCCACGATATTGTGATTGTATTTCCCCTACACCTTCTATCTAGGTGTAATCATCTAATTAATTACTTTTATATTCAATTTACATTCGTTATCAAGTCCAGGAGTCTTGCAGTCCTCCACTATAATAACAGACCATGAGCTGAGAGCACATTTTCTTTTATATCATGTGATCAGCAGAATGCATGTTCATCAAATGGCACCAGGATATTCTATGATAAGAATAAGCTGAGTAGGTGGAGGCAGTGTGATGCTCTGCTGGGGAATCTTGGGTTTATGTTGAATTTACTTTGACACATATCACTGTTCCTAATCACTGTTCCAGACCAAGTATAGCTATTCATGTTGATGATGTTCACTAATTACAGGGACCTCTTTCATCAGGATAACACCCCCCCACCACATACACAATGCAAACACTGTTCAGGAAAGGTTTCAGGAACATGTCAAAGAGTTCATGGCACCTCCAGTTTCTCCAAATCTCAATCCAATCCATGGAGGCCCTTTCTCTCAACCCAGAGGACTTGACGTATCTGCTGCTACCCTGTTTCAGACACCACAGCATGCTTTCAGTGGTATTCTGAGAGGCACCTACCTTTCATACTTCTAGTAGACACATTAGAAGTGGAATATGCAAAGACTTTAGAAGTGAAATTCTCCAACTTGAACTTTGAAAAGAAACGCACTGAGCAGATATCCATGAGTATAGTTGTGATACTTCTGTGAAAAGGTACAGAACTCTCTCTCTCTCTCTCTCTCTCTCTCCCACACACACATGCAGTATGATCTAATCTACGACTATTCACTTCTCTGTCCTCCTGGCATGTTTGGAATCCGCAGCACTGCTGTGAGCCAGCACTGCTAATAGCCGGCTATAATGAGACGCACTAGAAAAATTCTCAGCTGGTCGCCCGTCAGAAACTCGGGCCCCCTGCTGGCTTTTCTTCTCCCCCCACCCAGAGGACAATTTTTTTCTCCTCGGCGTCTCACCCTTCTCATCGTCTTCAACTTATAGCTGATGGAAATGATGATTCATCAGCAGCAGAGGTGGGTTAGAGACGACCTATACCACCACTCAAGTGCCAGTTCTTATATAGATGATGATGTACTTTTAAAAGTGGAAAAAGTAACAGGTCAGAAAAACAGTCTGTCAACAGACTGTTCTTCTGTTTTTGGTCCTTTTGGTCTAAATACAGTGGAGAGTAAAAGCCTGAAACTAGGCTAGTTAGAACTGATTCTGACTAATGATTCTGAATCACTGCTAAAATTGAAGCAAAACAGACCATTTAAAGAGTTCCTCACTTCAAACAGCCCTCAGGGGGATCTGATCTGCTCCTCAGAGGCACACTTGTAGAATTTGAAGTTAAAAGTTGAACATGAAATGAAATACAATTTGCAAAAAAACTTTGTAATAAATTAGAAAATAATTAAAAACAGAAGGATTTCTACTGGTAGGCTCAGACCTTTGGTGTACATGACAAAGGTGTAAGCGTTTGCAAAGCAGCTCAGCTTCTGTCACCAAGAATAGAAATTCAACAAACAAAAATGCTACTGATGATGGAAATGGAACTGAACGTATGAATCAAAGGCACACATACAACACAACCTCATCACAAAAGTGCATCAGTACGTATGTTTTTATACATTCTATGGATTATTGGCCCGCTAGAGGTCCTTTGTGCAATTTCTGTGGAACTTACTGTTAGACTTTAAAAACATTTTTGATTTGACTGTTTTTTTTTTTCAAAAATCAAAGCAAATACACAACGTATCCAGAACCTTCTCTCTGAAGAATAAAAAAACAGTATAAATACTTCTAAAAACAGCTTTAAATTATGTTAATTGAACATCATATATAGTTAACAGTACAACAGTGTGTGCCTTACCATAGTAGATTTCATGTATCCTAATGTCCATGAATGATGGTTAACTAGCCATGCCGACAACAGGATGTGTAATTTTATGACATCATTTTACTGTTATGTACTGCTACTCAAGGGTCAAAATGGAATATTTCATTAGTTAACCTGCCCCTTGTTATTAATTTTCTCTTATTCTTAAAAGCAACTATCCCCCTCAGAGCTATAGATGAACACTTTTAAAGATCTTTGTTGCACATCTGTAAAGATTTCAAGACACAATTCCAGCTTACCATTAAAAACTCATGTCCCATGACCGTCAGTTCAGAACGACAGACATTTTGTATTCTTGTGTGCCAGAGCTTGTCAGTATTGAATGGATGCTATTAGGAGCCAATTAACTGTACAAAAATAGGCTCATGCTAACTAGTCCCTGTGGGCTTTCACTTGATATCTGCTATGTCAGCATTTCTTGGGTTCAACACTTCCTTTGAAGCTTTCTTGAGCTAATCTAACTGCTCGCTCCTAAGAAATGACAGTGCTTTATTAAGCATAATTCATGGTCATCTAATTTCAGTGGTGTTTCATGTGAACTTCCTCCTACTCAAGGATAATGAATGTAGATTAGGGTCTCCACTGATTCACTGAGGATGCTGTTGTGTCGTCCAACTCAGGACATTGTCTTATGAATCTCATAACCATCCCAACAGAGGTCAATGGAGGGCATTAATTTATGATAATGGTATTTCATTTGTTACCTCAAGCTGGAAGTTAAAAAACTTGTCTTCAGAGCAAACATAACTAGCTGGTTTGGTTGCTCTGAATGAGCTCCATTTCCAAATAATGTGTGTTGATTTGTGTCCCACTGTCCCATGGCAACTGGCCTTATCCCACAATAGTAAACAAGATATTTGATGCAGGTGTCTAATGTGCTGGGATTTTTTACAAATGGTACAATAGTGCATAGTAAATAACTGTAGGCTAAAGGACATAAATATAAAGGCAACATTTGAAAGGAAACAAAAGAGCTCCTATAAAACATTTGTAAAGCTTGCCTCACTGCTGCCGAATGAATCAGGCCTTCACCATGACCATTTTCCCCCAGATCCGTAGCTTACAAAAGTTTTTACTGAGACTTGGTGATCTTATTAAACTCACTTCAAAGAATACAAGAGACAGACTTAACCAAACACCTGTTTACAGTTATTAAGGAGAGTATTTATGCTTTTAATAGACTGGGCCCGTGACAATGCTAGAGTTTTGAAATATGAAATATGTCATAACTTCTTTTTCTTTTTCAATATGCTAAATTCAACCAGTAACTTCGCATCCATGTAGAGTATGTGCATAAACTGACAAAAGATTTCTTATTTGACAGGCCACCCAAATTTTTGGGTGCATAGATTATATTTAGATTTTAATTTCAGCTGCAAGCAGAAGATCCTCTCAGACTATTGATTTGAAATGTTTTAAAATGATAGTTTTAATTAAAAATAACATCTTGTGTTTTGTTGCTTATGAGAAAGAGAACTACTCAGGTGTTATAACTGAGGGCAAGAATAGACATCTAATAAACATCTATAGAAGATCATGGAGGTGATACATATAGGGTCATTTTTACAGGTGCGGGAAAAAACATCCATAGTGAGCCATTGTTATGTCTGCTGTGACCATACCTAGTCACCTTCTGCAGTACTGAGAACAAGATTATCTGCTTTAGAAAGCCAGAATAAAACCTTTCACTAAAGCTAGCATTAGTGAAAAGAAGCAATGAGTGATACTTCAGTGGATTTCAAAGGACACTTGCCATGGAGGGATTCTCAAAGGTTGTAAAGCATGCTGGGTATCTTCATTAGGGAAATCCTGCCCTAGGTAATAACAGTTCTTGTCAAAGTGACCTTACAGGAGGGACCTCTAGGTTTCTTTGATGACTGGACATCAAGGCTGACTGCTCATGTACGGGACCGTAATTTACTGTACTGTATCTTTTCATCTACTGTAATTTAAACACTTTGTCGTAAAAAAAAAAGAAACATCTGAAAAGGTCTTCTCACACAGTGGTGAATGTGGTGAGTCCACTTCTTTAGCCTCATGATATTCTATCTGACATTAATTGAGTGTAAATGGGTGAATGTCACTCAATTGCATCTAAATCCAGGCTAAATTACTCAGACAGCCAGTCGTGTCCCTTGCAAATTACATTACTATCCCAATAGTGCTTTAAAATGTTCTGAGCTGAAGTAGTTTTATCCCAGGAGGTATCATCATTTAAGTGATTTCTTATGTATCTTTAATCCAGGATAAATGGACTTTTTACAGATCTGACAGTGTACTATTCCTCACTGAACCGACATCTTATGATGCTTGTTGTTATTGCTAACATGCACATTTGGAGACACAACCTTCCAATCCAGGCTTTCTGTGTTAACTTAAACTATAATATCTGATTCACTATACCTATTTCCAGCCACAGCACAGAAGTAACAGCAAGTGCACCTCAGTCACTGTATTAGAAACCGCTACCCTGCAATTCCTAAGGGAGTATCAGTCACTGTGATAGGCTTTTTCCCCCAGGTGATGGTTTCGCTCTCATGGAGGTCTGAACATAAATATGAATGCAGAGGGCATTTTAGGATGTGTATCGTAGAAGTATCTCAAAGACATCTTCTCAGTTTTGACAGCTCCTTTGCCACAGCTGGCTGCAATGGCCATATGGCTGGTGTTCTGCTACAGCTGTCACCAGACCCAGCACATCCATATAGGATGAATTTCACCTAAAGCAGCAAAAGATCAGTTCCATGTCCTAGCCAGAGCTTCTGTGATCTGCTGTGTCCCACATTCATTTCTGCATTCCTCCAGGATCCTGATGGCCACTGCAGTTCTCTTATATATCTCATATATCTCCAAAGTTCTCTCATATTAAAAGAGCCAATACTGTTCAAAAAAATTCCCAGTCCTAGTGTTCACGATGGGGTCATGCTAAGACGCAGTGGCATTATAGGGTCCAGCGCTTTGCTGCAAAAATGCAGTCTTCCCTTGACTTTCACACCAAACCTTCGCTCACTTGACTCTCAGAAGAACTGAGATACATCCTTCACTTATCAGACAATACTTGAGTTAAGATATCTAAAAGGAAGTGAAAGTGAAGCAGGCAACTGCCCATGCTAGGCTAAAAGTAATGATAACCGACCAGCTACCCCGTCCACCCTACAGGCCAGTGTTTGTTCTGTGGACAATAAACTGGGCTGCATGTGAATTCTGAGATGCACAGAGTGAGTGTTTTTATCGAGACATGGCTCAGCAGCAGCGAACATTGCTGCCCCTAATAGCGACACGCTAATGTTCTGCTCAGACGAATGTTTTAATCTTCCTGGCAATATTTGATTTGGGGGCTTGTGTGTTTTTATTAGCATAGACTGGTGTGTGAAAGTTGTCCTGGTCTCTAGTTACAGCTCATCGCTGCTGAAGTTTGCAACTGTTAAATGCATACCATTTTATTTATTGCAGGGATTCACCAGTGTGCTCATAGCCACAGTGCACAACCCACCCAAAACTATCACAAGCAAAACGCTGGCCGAACTTGAACCATCAGTTCAAAACGCACACCCAGATAGCCATATCTGTTCTTTAGAACTGTTTTGAACACATTGCCTGTGAGATTTTTAAGGAGGCTGCAAGCTACAGTGGCTCTACTATTCTGAAGGAGAAAACAACGTCAGTGACTGACTATTATCAGCATCCATGACATTACCTCCTCCAAGACCATCTCCACATTTCCCTACAGGGAGCCATGGATAACTGTGGAGGTGCAAACACTGCTGAGAACCTGCAGATCAGGTGATAAAGCTGCCCTGCGAACTGCATGGGCTGACATCACTTTGATAGTCATTTAACGTCCATTCTGTATTTCATGTAAGTTTCAGTGCCACAGATGAGGCTAGATATTTCTGGACCATATTTCTCACATCTGCACCTTTAAGGATTATTAATTTTGTGTAGAAGGTGTGAAAAAAGTATAGAAGAGAGTAAGAAAAGGCAGAGGTGGGGTAGAAATTTTTCCTCCTTTTCCCCCCAGATGTGGTCGATCAGCCAAGACATGTTCAGAGTCCAAATTTTGCATTTTTACTTTAGAACTTGAGCTACGAGCCTAACATTATTAACAAACACTACAAGTCAATAGACACACAAATCTTTTCCTGTATATACATCTTCAACTTGTTTAAACTACATCCACACGTCTGCTCCATCTTGATTAAGAACTAGGTTTGAGCCAGTCGAGAAACATTTAGTGAATTTATTTATGAAAATGAATTGGGTGACTATTTACTTATAGTCTTTCTTACATTACATTCACCTTGTAGCTTCAGGTTTAAACTTAAAACATTCTTGGCTGACTTGACCATTGAGCCACATTAAATGTCTTGGGATGGGAGAAATTAAATCCAAGAAAAATGGGATTTTTAGAGTACCTGAAAGGGCAGATTTTTTTGCTTTTGAGTAGCACTTGCTGGGTGTTGTAGTTATAGGTCAAAATGCCCCTTAAAAGATGTAGATACACTATATATAGCAGCATCTGAGTACTGCAGTACTGAAAAAGAACCCCTACCCCTTCAAAATATTCACAATTTGTTTCTTTGCAGCCTGAAATGTTCCAGTTGTATTAACTCAATTCAACTTATATCAAACGAAATATTTGATGGCGTCATATAAAAAATAATTTTTAAAAAATCAGAAAAAACAGCTGCCTAGATGCTATGGCAACTGTAAAGCTGTTATAGGAATTTAGGCCAAAGAATGGCCATTGTGTGGATGTGACAATATCACAATTGCTACATAAATGTGGCTTGTATGAAAGAGTTGCAAGAACAAAGGTGTCCCTCTTAGAACACAGGCATCAGGCAGACAGGCTTCCATGATAATAGTGCTCTCTTTATTCAAAATAAACAAAACAGAAACAAACCTGGCTCAAGGGCCACTACAGGAACATGAACGTGGTATAAATGAGGTGATGGACCAACAACCCGGGTCCACACAAACAGAACTTAAATACAAGCATAATCAGTGACAACAAACACAAGTCAAGTGAAACCGTGACACGTGATACTAGACAGACAAGAACGTCAAAATAAAAGACCCCAAAAGCAAACATAAAACCATGACCCCTACTGGCCACTGGCCGAGCCGTGACAAAAGGCACTAATTTGAAATTTGCTTGCTTGGAGTCTGATGCAGCCAAATCAAACTGTTTTGGCCTCAACACTAAATGGTACATCTTGAGGAAACCCAATACAGCTCACCATCCACCAAAGAATGCCATACTTGCAACATGGAAGTGGTAGCATCCTGTTGTTGAGGTGTTTCTTGTCATGATAGACGCATAAATGGATTGGATGAAATAATGTCAAATTCTTGAGGGAAACCTGCAGCCCTCTGTCAAAAAGTTGTCAATGGAAAAAAGGTTCACCTTTTAACATGACAGTGCCACAAGACCCACAGCAAAACTGACCACGCAGTGACTGTAGGAGAAAAAAGTGAATATCCTCATGTGGCCTAGTCAGAGTCCAGTGCTAATCCTTAATACAAATTTAGGGAATATCTATTAGAGGCAGGGCACCAAAGGTCACCATCCAATTCGACTGAGCTTGTATAGTAGAGTGAAGAGCTATAGCAAAGTCGACAGTGAAGTATACCAAAAGACTGAAGAGATTAATTCAAGTAAAAGGTGGTTCCACGAAGTACTGTCACGGGGAGTTTTTCCTTGCCACTGTCGCCGTTACTCTTGGCTTGCTCATCAGAGGCACTTCATTCACACACACACGTTTATTTCTCATTTATTTCATTTTGTAAAGCTGCTTTGTGACAATGACCATTGTTAAAAGCGCTATATAAATAAAATTGAATTGAATTGAACTAGCTATTGCAGTGATGCTGTGTATTTTTTGTTTGTTTTTTTTCACTGGACTGTGTTGTGTTCACTGCAGAGATGTATAAAGTACTGGAGTAGAGGAGTGGAGTAGAAGTGCAAGTGCTATATCAAAAAACTGACTTGAGTAGAAGTTTAAGTGTTCTTTAAACACAATACTTAAATGAAAGTACTAAAGTATTCAAAATGTTTTGTACTTAAGTATTCCAAGTAGAAGTATTTAAAAAAATTCTACTCAAGTACTGAGAGTAAAAGTAAAAGTACTGTGTATATTAAAGAAAGCAGTCAAAAGTTTCAATATCATGTTTATATTATTTCAAATATTTAAAATTAACACCTCAAAAGGCCAGAGGGGTATTCCAAGAATATGGCTAAGTGACAAACCTGGGTAAGTTAAGCCTAATGGTAAACCTTGTAATAGAACAGCCCAGATGCATCCTTCTCACAAAGCCAAAGGGTTCTTCCATCAATAGGTTAACCACTGCCTCCAGGTTAACTTACTCAGGTTTGTCTCTTAACCAGCTACTTAGAATACCCCCCAGTAGGCCACATACAAGCACTTCTTATGTAAAAACACGCGAGTAGAACACCTTACAACAATGAGCTCTTTGTAAACAAACAAATCAAGTATCTGCTGGCACCCAGCTTATTCCCTTCTTAAACTAGTGCAAAAAGTAAATCAGTCTTTTTTTGGAAGATAAGACATTTTTTCAACCTTAACTTGTCACGTCAACTAAAACATCTCAAAAGGCCAGAGGGGTATTCCAAGAATATGGCTAAGTGACAAACCTGGGTAAGTTGAGCTAGTTGAGCTGCTGGTACTGAAATTAACTGTAACCATTCTTCTGAAACCCTTGAAAACGCACCAATCACACTATACGGTGGTTTTGGGTGTTGTAGATTGTAGCGAAGGTTGTCTACAGTGAAACTGACAATTTTTTATACTCATTTTACAACTATAAGGAGAAGAGTTTTCTTCTAGCCAAGTGTCGCTGCGCTAAAGATCCAATGTGGCTAGTTAGCCTACTTAGATAGATCGATAGAGATACTTTATTCATCCCGAAGGAAATTAAAGAAATTAGATGCTAAGTACACAAAGATTACAAGTCAGAATTGTCAATTATAACTTCAAGATTGATTGATTTATGAAATGCAATGTGCAGAGTGTAAAATGTGTGCGGATGGCCTGCTTCAAGCAAGAGGGTAAAATTTGCCAATTGCTGCCCAAATGCAGAAGAAAACATCCTTGTGGTTCACCATCCACCACCACGTACAAGATGGGCTCAGTAGGTCATGCTACTAGGACCCAATGGTCTACAAGCAGAGCCGAGAAGACACCCAAATTCTCCTCTTAAAAATGAATAAAAAGTAAATTTAACTGTCAACTACATTTAACGATCTACAACACCCACAACCACCATGTTGTCTGATTTGGTGCGTTTTTCAAGGGCTACAATTCAGTTTACAAAGTAGGCTACCTAGCATGCCTTGTTCGTCATCACCAAACAAGTCGGAGAAGAAATGGTCATAAATTGACCTAGCCTACATACTGGTAGCTACGCTAGCTGCTAGCACTTACTGACGGCTCAAGCTGAGGTGTCATTATGTGTATTAGCTAGGTTTGTAACTTACCTTGATATGTTTCTTCAAATTTGACGGTGAATTTTTGAAGGCCATTATTTCGCAATCTTTTGGGAGGCAAAGTAGGCATTTCATTCTATACGAATTGTCTTTTGGTCTGATAAAGGAAAACATTGACTCTAAGTAGGG
>JBBPDC010012624.1:0-13343 GCA_037974485.1 Hemigrammopetersius urotaenia | reverse complement strand
GGCTAAACTTCTGCAGGCTGGAGGGGTGGGGTTGAACTGCTGTAGGCTGAAGGGGCGGGGTTGAACTGCTGCAGGCTGAAGGGGAGGGGCTAAACTGCTGCAGGCTGAAGGGGCGGGGTTGAACTGCTGTAGGCTGAAGGGGCGGGGTTAAACTGCTGTAGGCTGTAATTTTTTATATGTATAATTATGATATAGTATGAACTCTTTCTCCATTTGTGTTATACTTCGACACAGTACGAGTCTATATGTAACTATGATACAACCCAAGCCTTTTATAGGAGTAACTGTAGTACAGTATGAGTTCTTTACTCCTGTAATACTTCATGATACAGTGTGAATTCTCAAAATATGTAATTATAATGAGTTCTCTATATGTGAACAATATGAATCGTAGTTATTTGTGTGTAATATCTGTGTAGATGTAGGTCTGATCTAAGTCCTCTGAGTGTGAAGATGTACGGGGTAGATTTGCCGCGGGTGTTTACTGGGCCGCGGAGCCGCGGGGGGGTGCTGAACCCTGCTGACTCTGTTGAGTTTAAAGTGAAATGGATTAGCCATTCATTTCAATAACGTCCGTCTTATGGAGCATTAAGAAAAAGATCAGAGGAATCTGCTCTCCCAGAAGCGTCGTGAGAGCGCAGATTATTACGGACCGACGGCGCAGAGATCACTTTCAAAACTCTCAGGATGACCTCGGCGCGCCAGAAGTTCCAGAAACTCGGAGCCGAACTTTTATCAGGCCGCGCTCAAAACCAGTGCGCGAAGAGCCTCTTGACCTCACTCACGCCCCCCCGCTGTGATCAGACACTCACACAGTAATCCCCCACACAGCAATTTACATATTATATCCACTGTACACACCCGGCCGTCGTCCTCCCTTCACTTTACACTCTAAACTCATTTCATACTTAATATGGAAGTGCTGTTCTAACTAAAAATGTGATTTCAGTCCAGACTGCAGCATCTGGAACATAAATAACAAACCATTCTTTTTCCGAAGACAAATACACTTTGATACAGAACGAATGGGTTTTTCGCAGCACTTTAAGAGTACGACGGATTATTCCAGTTCATTTCAGAATGTGTGATATAACTAATATTTCTATAGCATACATTCTAAATGGATTTGATTCAAAACCACTGTGGCAGAAAATGTTGTATTAATATGCAAATTTACAGCCGAACAGCCACAATATTAAACCCACCTGCCTAATATCCTACAGGTCCCCCTTCTGCCCCCAGAACAGCTCTGACCTGTAGAGATCTAGATTCCACAAGACCTCTGAAGACCTGCCAGATTGGGTCTCCATGGATTTAATTAGTTTGTCCATCACGTCCCACAGAACCTTGATCAGAACCTTGAGCTCTTTGTGATGTACCTCAAACAGGTCCTGAACAGAGGTGTGAAGTTCAGGTCCAGAAAGTACAAATCCACCCCAGAATTTTGCTGCAGCAGTCTGGCTTCTCTGACCTGCCTGATCTAAATTGACTCTGAACTTGTGGCCTCCAGCCTCAAGGACCTGCATTCTGTTAGCTTTGCTAAACTTCATGACATCCGGCATATCAACAATACAAATTCTGGGCGATTGAGGAAAGTCAGGTTGCTGGAATGGAATCCTGGGGTGGATTTGTACTTTCTGGACCTGAACTTTCCACCTCTGGTTCTGACCACTGCACACAAGCAACCCCCACAAGACCTGCCGAGTTGGAGACATCACAGTTTTGTCCAGATGTAACAGTTTGGTTCTTCTCAAAGTGTCAAAGATCCTTTCGCCCAATTTTCTGCTTCTCTGACTGACTAATATACCCCCACCCACCCCCACCCACCCCTACCTGCTGCGGCTTCAACGTTGTGGCAGACTGGTGCAGGTACATACAAACATCAGCCGAACGTATCAACGTCATGGACAGGGATTAAGCCTTGACTAAATTTTAGCACCAGTGGAGAATTAAAGGTCTTTTAGTGTCATGTTGGTCTGGAAATGTAGAAGACAATATATGTACAGGCTCTTTAAATAAATAATGTTGCAGTTGTAGGTAACTTTATAGTATTTAAATCCACTACACCACTGATCAGTGTATAGTTGATGGAGCACACAGTGTTCGCATTGTCAATAGTGTCTGTACAACATATTGAGTTTATATAGCACATAATGTACCTCTGGCCTATAGTGTTAATATAACAGTGTGTGAATAGCACCCATTATGTACAGCATATTGTGCAACATACAACTCAACTGTTTCATCTGTGAATGTTAATTTCATCATCGCATCATCTACTGCTATTTCAACAAATTTATTTGTATTGCATTAAGCCACTTTCATAAACCATTCTGCACTACAGATCTGGTACAGGACTCTAAATCTTACACACCGCCGCGCCAGTGTTACACAGTCCAGCGGTTGCGGTAATACAGTTCGTTTCTCAGGAAATAAATCGACTGTGAGTGCTGATCTGCGTAAAACTGAGGGGTTACTGTATATCGTTTATATAGCATATACCTGTATATTGTTTATATGGGGTTTATATGTCATATGGTATCTATAGTACAAATTTATATTGTTTATTCATTTCGTTCTGGTCTCTTGCCTAAGCAATTTCCTCCAGGGTTTATAAAGTTGGTTTGATTCTGGTTTGTGTTGTTTTTGAAGAGTCTTACTGGACACTTACTATCAGGTGTTTGGCTGGTAGACCCTCAGCACTGTGGACAGCACTGGGACTGAAGGAGCTCAGACCAGTAACACACTAAACCAGCTGCTCATACATTGTCTTTATACACAATTATGATAAAACTGCTCAGACACCGTCTCAGTATTGAGCAGGCGTCTAACGAAAAACAGCCCCTCATTTATCATCTATAATCTGTGGCTCACAGCTCGGCTGTTTCCTGCTGTAAAACCTGATTTAATTCATCAACCGCTTTAACCCCCCGAGGAGCCGAATCAAGTTTCCACCACGGACTGAAAAATAAACAGGGCTGTACATGTCCCTCACCAGAGCAGCAGCCTTACTAAGAGAGGAAAAAACACCCCAGACAAAACTGGTTTACAGGCGCAAGTGTTACAGGCAGACTGGGGCCGACCTCAGGCGAGTAAATGAAATGGGACATCGACTCCATATTTATTCTGCTCTTGGGGATTATAATTTGTGTGAGAAGGAACACTAAAAACGGCCAGATTCTGCTTTCAGATCAGTAATATCTGTTTATACCAGCATTGCTTGATTATAATTTGTACTTGTATATATTTAATTATTATTGCAGTTTACTCTTAGGTTATGTAATTATTATGTAGTATACCAACACACACACAGGTTTTTAAAAACCCTTTTATTTTGAAAGTAATACGAGCTTTAGCTAATTAATATGGACAAAAGTAATAGGATGCCTGATAGCCGCAAGAACCAGAAGACTCGTGCGGTGCTCCTATTACCATATAAGATGCCTGACCATTACACCAAATGTGATTTTAATAACACTGCTAACACTGCATTCAGATACAGACACTTTCATATGGAGCTGGACCCTCTTTGCAGCTGCTACAATGGTTCTGCCCCCCCATGCTCTGGACTCTGAGGGGAACTTGTTTTTCTATAATAACTAGATAGAACATGAATGCACTGCAGCGGCAAATAGCTCTGGTTTTATATTTGATGCTTAAGTTGAGATTTACAGAACTGTAACTGTATGTGTTAAAGGGAACACTGCTGTTAAAAAGCTCCTTATTTGTTTAATGTGTTTGTTTACGGTGTTATTACACTTTTGTTCATCTAGCAGTACTTTAAAAAGAAAGGTGCGCAATACACTAGTTTTGAATTAATTATTTAATTGTATATATATATATATATAATGTGTAAGATTATGTTTTTTAAAATGTTGGACAGTACTGATTGTCATTAATAAACCTGCACATATTCTCTACTCATATGTTGGTAAGAGTATTAAAAACAGCATGTTTAGGACAGATTTAAAGGTGTGATCAATCGTGGCAAATATGAGATTAATCACGATTAAATATTTGAATCTACTGACACCCCTTATATACTGTATATATAAACACTACTGTCTGGAATAGTTAAAGCTGAGAAAGTGAAACCCCGACTCGAGTCCAGCGGACAGAGTCAGTCCGCTAAACCCGACCCGCCTCACCTTAATCAGGATGCCCTCCTTGCAGTGATGGATGCCGTTTCCCACGAGGCTGCACACACTGCCCGGATAGATCTCTACACCGGCTCCCTGAGGACCACACACACAGACTATGGTTAATGGTGAGGACTCTGCAGCAGTGCTCAGGCTGCCTCTGGGTGTGGAGCTGCTGCGGTAAATACAGCAAACGCACACTCACAGCCGTCACTCAAACACCTTAAATAACTATAGGCATTATATGGACTGTTAACTACAGGAAATTGAAAAAGAAAATAGTAAACGTGTATTTTCATGCATCAAATAATTTATCCCCGTCATTCACACTATTTTGATGAGGATGAATCACATTATTTTGTGTGTAGTTAACTGTACATAACTGTTGCTTTCTGCAGTTAACTGCGATTCATCACATCACTTTGTGTATTTGATCATTCATCGTCATTTTTGTGGTTAATCATGATGAATCAAAGTAATTTGTGTAGTTATTCATACACACCCATATTGTGTAGTCAGTTGTGACTAATTGCATTATTCTGTGTAGTTAATCGTACGCAATCAGTGCTCTGTGTAGTTAATTGTGATTAGAAATAGAAGCATTCTATTGATTTTGTAGTTTCTTTATTTATCTGATACAGATAAATACAAAATTTAATTAATATGACCCCTGATAGACAAATATTTCTGTAATTAATTCTGCATTTATTGGAACGTTTGGGGGAAAAAATGTACTTTTCACAAATATAAGTGACCCAGCAGCAGAAGTCACATAAGCAAGTCTGTAAGAGATCGCTGAACTCTTCCACACACTCTGAGGCAAGTGTGCGGTCAGTGTAGGTGCTAATTGGGGGCTAGAGGTCTCCATCACCTAGAAGCTACATAAGCCTTTTAGCTCAAGCACTAAACCTAAAGAAGCAGATCTTCTTTAGTTTTAGTGCTCTGAGGAACCCAGGAGCACCGCGTCAGCGCGACTGAACTGAAGAGAAAGAGTCTGACCTTCGAGCCGTAAAGGTCACACATGTTCATGACGAGCTGGGCGGAGGTGCGGACGATCACACCGGTCGTCTTACACTGTAGCACACAGTTCTCCATCTCCAGCCTGCCCTGACGCACACCTGGGGGGACAATTAGTCACTAATAAACCAATAATATCACAGGTCAACAGGTCAAAATCTGTGGGTTCTGTCATGCTGATTTCAGATCTGTGTTTAGTTTTTCCTGCAGGTACAGTGTTGGTGATGAAGCTAGTTCTATACTGCATGATAGTTGGTATAATGATCATATAATAATCATATGCTGAGTGTTTTTGAAGAAACAGTGGTGTCTGACTGACATTGATCGTGATCTATGCCACAGTGTGGCCTGTCTGACTTCACACTGAAAATACTGAAACTGTTCCTTGATTGGTGCCAGAGGTTTAATAAAACCACATGCAAGTCTATTGCAAATCTATTATTATTCATAATTCAGAAAAAACTGAAAGCAGATCTGAAATCAGCATGAAAAAATGTTTTAAAAAAGTGTGTTGTGGTTTCTGATGATTACAAAAAAACCCTTATGAAGCCTTATTAAGTCTAATACTGGCTTAACGATATTAATGCAGACTTAATGACTTTATTAATGTCTACTCATTAACTCTATTAATGCTGACTTAGTGACTTTATTAACCTCTATTAATGTCTACTCATTAACTCTATTAATGCTGACTTAGTGACTTTATTAACCTCTACTTATTAACTATCAATGCTGACTTATTAATAAAGTTAATGTGTTAAATGTGTTAATAATCACTGGGTTAACCATTAACCCTATTAACACTTAAGAACTGTTATTACACATGAATTCTATTAACACTTAATTCTTATTACACCTATTAACCCTATTAACAGTTCTTAACATTAGCTCTACAACAAAATGCGCATCTGTCAAAGAGCTTATGTTAATAAGTGTTAATAGGCTTTATTAAAAGTTTATAGGGTTAATGAGTGTAATGAGTATTAATGAGTTCTAATGGGGTTAATAAGTGTTAAGTGTCTGAGCTGCTGCTGTTTGTGAGAGCAGGACGTCGCTGAGACTCACACATGATTCCCTCCATAGCATCGTGCTGGATGAACTTCAGGTTGGATATCTTGACGCTAGCGGCGGTCGACTCCACGAACGAGTCTCCTTTACTCTTCTTCTCAATAACAATCTCGTCCGGCAGCCCGTAACCTGCCACAACAACCAAGGAGAAAAGATCCCACCAAAGTCTGATCTGAAATCTTAACGTCACACTCAAACCTTTCATGAATAAAAGGCAGAGTCAGAGTCGCCACTGTAACTACATTCTGACACTTACGAGCCCAGCGCACATCAGCATGTCCAGAAAAATGAGCTCGTTAACACAATACCAAACTGGACGAGCAACATGGGGACCGTTCTGCACAGGGAACTGCAGTGCAGTCAATCTGAAGGTTCCTTGGTTTCTCTAGAGCATTAATGGAGCAGAAAGTGTGTGACTGGTATTTACTGAGAAATCTGATCTAAAGGAAGAAGCAGTTGTCTCTGTATTTGTGGAAAAGTGTGAAATCCTCTTCTTTCAGTCCTCATTGCTCTCTAGCAGCTCAACAACACAGCCCCAATCTGGAGTTACGGAAAGGTTAAAAGGTCTATTTCCAATCTACCAGTATACTGATTAATATCACTGTTAACTTCATCGGTGAAAAAACAACTCATAACTAAAATAAATTCCTGTGAGAACAACAACATAGAGCAATAATAATAATAGAAGTAAACTGTATTTTTGCAAGAAGAGGGAAGGAGAAAAAGGAGAAGAAACATTATAATTATGGGGATATTAATGTCATAATAAATTACATATCAGTAATGTTGAATATTTTCAGTACATTTCATTTTGTTCTGCCCCAAGAGGAAATCAACTCTGATATTTTAATCAATGTAATTAATTAGAATGATTTTAGGGACTCGCTCGGCATGTGAGATATTGGGCTGCTAGCAAGCAATGAGGTCAGACAGGAGGAGTGAGCTTCCCCTGCTGTTGCAACTTCAGTTCAGATCTCTCTGCAAAGAGAGCGCCAAGTAAAAAATGCTTGTAGCTTTGTTTATTTCAAAAAGTCATGCATTTTAACACAATAAAAAACATATAAACACTACAGAGATAAAAATTCAGCAGCTCAAGTTCCACTAAAACATATTCTAATGATGCTGCTGAAGAAAAAAAAACGCAGTTTGACTGACAACTTCCAAAACTGCATTTTCAGCTGTGAAAAGGGGCTGACAGAGTAAACATGTTCTGTCTGACCGACTCCGTGGAAAAATGGAAACTGTCTACTGCAGTAACGGCTGTGTGCTCCACTTCGACCTCAGAACAAAGAAAAATGAAATCTAATACGGAGACATATGAGTCAACAACTGTCATCACGAAGCAGCTTTACAGGCCCTAAACCTCCAGAGGCAAGAGAAACCCCCCTCAGAGGAAACTGGAGGGGAACTTGCGGAGGAACCTGGAGAGAAAGAGCTATCCAGGTACCTGGAAAGGGAAACCCACTCTTCTGAGTTCCACACTACACAAGCGGACAATAACGAGAAGTATTATGATGTTCAGAGTATGTAAGGGAAATAAAGTAAGCAGCCACTAAATTTGAATGAGTCATTTTTAAGTGAAAAATTAATGATTGCTGCATGTTTAGTGCAGTCAGTGAGTCTGGACTGTCATCTCCGTAGGTGAAGACAGTCTGGATTGTGTGTGTAGTGATTAATCCAGAATGGTGACAGAGAGACTCCTACTGTTAATTAAAGGTAAGCAGCTGCTAATATTAGAGCTCACTAACGACCATGGGGTTAATGAATGTGACAGGGTTGCTCAACATGGTCTGTTATTCGCCATGATGATATTGGTCAGGAACACTGACATCTCAAAAAGATGCAATACGCAAATAATCACAGCTCCAGGTGTTCTGATGAAGGTCTTCACATAATCCAATGAATGCCCCTCACATTTAATTTTTTTTTCTCAGCAGTGGGTTTGTAATGTGTTATCATTCATAGTTCATCATAATTCATTCTTACGTTCTCCAATCCTCACTATGTGTAAAAGGGGTTACAAGACTCCTTACAACTGCTGAAGGTTAAATCGGGAGACGTTAATATATCAGTTTTGTGACATCACAAAAACTATGAGCTGTAAATGGGCTTTTTATTTGCTGCCTAGATTCCCTAAAAGGATTGTATGGAAGGGCGTGAATGTACCATTTAGAAATATTTCAATAACTTAAAAGGCATCGCAACCTGTAGCAGTGAAATACTGATACTGTGTCTTGCAGCTCTAGGTCGAGTGTTCTGTAGGCAGATCAGAGGGTCAGAGATACCTAAGCGTGACAGGAAAAAAAAAATCTAGCATGAGAAATAACAATGTATTCCATTATATCTGAAAACCCTTGCCCTCAGATTTAATGAGCCTTGCTCGGAGCAGCATTAGTGTGGGTGACGTCATACAGCCTTGTCGGAGCTCCAGAACATCGCTGTTCACAGATGAAGCCCCGGATGTCAGGAAAGAGGCTGATGCGTAACTACAATAATGTGAATCAGGCTTTTGTATGGCAGCAGTGGTTTCCAGTGTCATCTATTAGCGTCTCCAGTTTCAGTCACCAACCCTGCGAGGATCTCGCATCAGCACTTTTACACAGGAGAGATCATCGCCCAGCCCTGCAGAGTGTCAGAAACTGCAGCGTGGCCAGGTTTGTGCGGGTGGACGGCGTCGTGGTCAGCTCGAAGTGTCTCTGACCCTGAGCCGAAGCCCAGCGGCAGGTCGTGGAGACAGCGGCTCAAAGTCAAGAGTAGAAGAACCTCCTGACAGCTCGGATTCATTACAACGCTCTCCGACACGTCACTCTGAGACAGGAGCCTTCTAGAGCTCTCTAACAGCTGTGAAAGACAACGGTGGACTCACCACACACACACCGCTTTAAAATGCCAAAGGGCCAAGTATCGACCCCAGAGGTCACCCCAGACTTCCACTATAGAAAAACATTAGCGGATTTGTCCGAAGGTTTCAGCATAATTGACAGCTGTGTGGGCGAGAGGCAGAAAACACCTTCCCCACCAAGGCACTTTAAAGGAGCAGTTCAGCCAAAATATAAAAAACTATTCAAATGCTTATAGTGTTCAGAGTTTAGCTTCTTTATTTCAGAACTGGAGCTATGAGGAGAACATCACTAGTTACCCAAATCTTTTTATCACCAAAAAATTGCATCCAGCTCTTCGTTAAGGTGATCAGACTAGTGGACGTGGTTTAGGACACAGTATGACTTACTGTGAGCTGTAAAAATGAACTCCTTCATTAAGGTGATCAGACTTGGTTCAGGACACAGTATAACATTGTTATTCATTGTTAAATTTTAAACATGCAATTTTATTAATTGGGGTTTATATCCATTCCTTTCCCCCAGGATGAGGGAGAACCGGGTTTAAACTGGTCCCAGGTCCTGCCTGGTTAGTCTCCTGTTCAGTCGGTGCTGCTGTGGGTGTTGATGTTTTCTCACACAGTAGCGTTTACAGACGGTGGATGCTGGATTGGATCAGAGGAGGACGGAGCGCTGCTCTGTTGGTCAGAACATTTGTAGCTCCTCCCTCATTATAGAACCAGAAACTCAGGACTCAGTTTGGATCCTTATTTCTCCAGAACACCTCAATGAAATCTCTGCAGCTTTTCATGTGACGCCTTTATTTCCTGCACCAGGTTACGGAAAGCAGAGTACTGATGAGCAGCAGCAGCAGCAGCAGAGGAGGCCAAAAAGGGTTCAGACCCCATGTAAGTGCTCAGAGTGTTGGTATTGAATTTTTCTCCGCACTGCTGTGCCAAGAGAACTGGGTTCCGCCATGCTGGTATTTTATCTTCGGCAAATAAACTGAAACTCGGGCTGGGAAGGGCGAGCAAGTTATTTGCAGAAAGAGCGTCCTCCAGTTCTCCAGTTTTTATTTGGGATATCTCTGGGATATCTGCAGCGCAACAGCGAGGCGGCACACCCCCCCCCCAAATATCAAAGGCCCGTTGCCGGCGGAGATGAATTCTATTATGCTAATCCACCGCGCCTCTAATTGAGTTGCTCTTCTCCTGTCGGAGAGCAAAGCCAGCAGCCTCGTCCCTGCCTCTCACTCGCCCTTATCTCCATTTCCAGGGTCTCCCGACCGCCGCGAGAAGGGCTGCCAACCACACACACACACACTCTATCTTACTCCACAGGTGAGGCATTAATATGAAGATTCTCTCTCCTTCTCTCTGTCTCACGATATTTATTTTGCTTGTGTATGAAATGTCACTAATACAAAATTTATACACACACACTGGTGAGGGTGTGTGGATAGATCAATAGACCGTGACTCTAAGCAAACACTAAAGCAGTGTAAAGTGAATAATGTATGTATTCTGGTACTGAAGTGCTACAGATTCTACCAGCGTTTGCTAAAGCAGCGATGGCGCCTCCTGATCTGATTCCTCACACACACACACACACACACACACACACACACACACACACACAGGTGTGTGTGTGTGTGTATCAGTGCGAGTGATTTGTAGCCACAAAGGGTCTGTGTTTCTAAGGAAGGTGTGAAGTGCGGTGCGTTTTCATCCGAGGCTTTGATGGAGAAAAGAATAATAATAAAACAGAAGCAGCTTCCAGCTTCTGCCGGAACCGCCATTCCAACACTCGTCCACCAGTAAACACTCCTATCATTCGCGTAAACAGAGTAGTATCTTATCAGATCTCAAACTGTACATTCAGTACAACACATTAAATGTGTGCAGCATGCTAACTCTAGCATAGCTCAGTGGCGCATGGTTAGCTCATGGCTAGTGGGTTCTTTCATGGTAATCACGTTAGCTTAAGGCTACAGCGTTAGCTAAAGGCTAGCAGGTTAGTTTGCTCTAATCACATTAGCCAAGCGATATCAGATAACCATTTGTTATTCACCTTATCCGCTTACAATCAATTATTAAAAAGACAACAAGTTATTGCTACTTAACGTTAAGTGTTAGCTCAGGGCTAATGTTTTTAGCTCCAAGCTAAAGCCCTAGCTCATGGTTAGCAGTTTAACAACATACTTCACTGTGGATCTGGAACACCTAAACTCAACATTTTCGTGTTTCGTTTTTAGTTGTTGGGAAGGAAGGAAGGAAGCTTAATAACAAACATTTTAAAGTGTTAATACATTTTGTTCATCAATTAATAATTGTCCCCCCTGTTTTAATGGATAACAACTTTCGAATAACCTACAAATTAATACAGATCACAGTTTTTTAAACAATATTGATGAGTGAGTGACTCTCTGTGTATATAAAGTGGGCATGGGAGGGGTGTGTCTTCTGCTTTAGACACACCCCTTCCTGAAGGACTGGGCTCTGATAAGAAGCTCAAACTGCAGTAGAAGAGATTTTAGGGGATTATTTTGTTCTACTGGAGAACCATGGCATAAATGAGCAGAACAGATCAGTGTAAAGCTAGAACCGAGCACAGACCAGAAACTGAGTGTATGTTTACAAGTGCAATAGTGTCATGGTTTACCTTCAAGCTGGATGGAGTCTGCGATGCTGACGGGGTCGGTGATGGTGTAGTGACCGGGACAGACGATCACCACGTCACCCTCATAGCAGGAACTGACTGCTGCTGAGGGGTCACTGTGAAACTGAGGAACACACACACATACACAGAATGAAATAAAACGTATTTCAAACATTTACTCTACATAGACTCAAAGCTTCAGGCACCAGCTCGAGTGAACACGCCTACACACACACACACACACACACACACACACACACACTTCCAATACAGCCTTGTGGGATATAACAGAGCACGGAACAAGAAAGATCAAACAGCAGCCCAAGCGAGAAATAGCACTTTAACAAACCTAAAACAAATCCCACTGCATCACACTCACACACACACACACAGAATTCTTCACAGGACTCACCCTGAAGGGCTAAAACTTCTATATAATTCTATTCAACTTTCTGTTCATGTTTTATATTTCAATTTCACACCCTGTCATGTTCTCAGGAGTCCCGCTTCCTAATCACTAATTAATGGCAGAAAGACTCTTAAAAGGGCCCATATCATGAAGAAGAAAAAAAAAAAAAAAACACCTTAGACAGTGGTACAGTTCACTCTGCACAATGCAGGGTAGCCAATCAGAACATAGCTCATTTACATCAGCTTTAAAGGCGCAGCCTGTTTAATTCTAAGGCATAAGGAGAGGCTGGAAAACCACTCAAATGTCATAAGTGTGGCTCAGAGGCAAATCAGTGCAAGAAAAATGTGGGATATTGGTCCTTTAATATTTTACAAAGCAGACAGCAACCACAGCATGCAGCAGTGTAATCGCTTGTGTGCGTGTGTGGCAGCCCCACCTTCCATCACGCAATCGGAGCATAAGACAGATGGACGGAGTGGCCAGAAAGGCCTGGAGCGCTGCAGAATTTAACTGGGTCGTTATACACTCAAAGGAGGTGGCCATAAAGCCTTTCTGTGTTTATGATCAGAACAGAGTGAAGAATGGGCCTTTCAGAGTCTTTGCATGAAGCTGCTAAACGGCACAGTGAGGCAAAACTGCAGGAAGCAGAAACACAGGCTCTGCTCCGAGGGGCTGCAGTTTTTAAAGTGCCACGTCATTAAAAAAAGGACTTTTCTGAACTTTATTGAAATAGCTTGATTTAATACGTCCAACTTTGGACACTGAGATCTGCAGAACAGCTTCTTCTACAAGCTCCTAAATCCAGACTGAAGAAGTGATCACTCCCCCCCCCAAAGCTCTCCACATAAATCAGGCCCCCACATCGTCAGATTTTACATCTGATCTTAAAGCTCAGTTATACCGCCTGACTTAACTCCTCACAAGAGAGAGCTTTAGTGTCCAACTCCTAATTTTGTTTTATTTCATGAATTTAATGTACTTTTCACTGTTGAATCATTATATGAGTTTAACATTAGTTTAGTCTTATTTAGCTTCCTCATACTAGTTCTACTTGTTTATATATAATGATGATTCAATAAAAGTACTAGTTTTTTAAAATGCAATTGTGCAAGTGTGAACCCATTCCAGTCCAGTGTCTGCTAAACTCCTACATAAGCACCTCATTCTGCTTTATGAGGGACTGATTAGTGATCAGCTGAATCCCATCTTATTTAATGAGGAAAAGTATAA
>JBBPDC010012591.1:0-13350 GCA_037974485.1 Hemigrammopetersius urotaenia | reverse complement strand
GTGTTTTTATTATGCTGAGAGCACCAAACTAAATTTTGTTATGTGCAAACATAATGACAATAAAGATTTCTATCTATTACTTTAGTATTAATTGTAAAACAATGCAAAGCACAAAACCTTCTTTGCTTACAAACAAGTTAACATGAACTTCTGATACGGATAGAACAGCAACAGTTCAAGCTAAAACACTGGGGCGATACAGAAATTCCAGAGGCACAGAAATCACTATAATGGTAGTATTACACAATGCAAGATACAATATAATACAACAGAAAGTAAAAGTTTTGTAAACGTTTTGTGTTTTCCTTTTTGGTGCTACTATTTAAACATTGATAATTTACATTGAATCGAGCATATACAACTGTTAACAAATGATTTAACATGTTTAGAACATCAAATGCACTATAACATGAGGAAGATAACTTATGTTGATAGATATTCTAGTTGTTTAGCGATAAACACTCACCTTATGAAGTTACAGAACATAATACACCACACTTACATGCAAAACCACTCAAAGTCCATTATCTTTTTAAGAGTACAGACACGAGAGTTGACTGTACTGCTCCTTTTCTCAATAATGTTTCCTTTTGTCCCAACAACCTTTGTTGGCGGCTTCTTTGAGCCAGTTGTTGGGTTGATTCCGATGAAACATCTTTAAATTAAAAACAGAAATGTGAAGAATAATTAACATTTTTCACTATGCAGCCATTCTGTTTCAATGGCTTAACATGACTGTGCACACTGTAAAATGATTGTTGTCTAATTTGTACCAGCTTTCCAGACTTGGTGGGTTAGGTCATATTTATGCAAAAATAGGGAATTTTAAAGGGCAAGGCACCACTGTATGTGCTCTTGGAATAAATGAACCTCAATTCACCATCATTTCTTTCAAGGTATGGGTGTGTGTTTTGGAAGGTTTCTAAATAATATAAAAAGATTGTACAATAATATGCAACAAAAACAAGTTTCAAAATTTCAAAGCACATACTCATAAAAAGCATGTAAAAATGTACTTACAGATTAACCATGGGCCATTTTCTGTTTTCTTTTTCTTGGGAGAGGGCTGCCACGGTTAACATGCTCCACTTGTGTTTTCAGCTGTGTTATGAGGGATCCATAGCCACTTCCAATTTTTGTCTCATCTTTTAAAACATCAGCAAAACTTTTGGATTCTGACTGACAATCAACTTGGCAACTATATGGCAGTCCGATCTTGAGGGATTTTTCTCAGTCAGTCTCATTTCATCCACAATTATTCTAACCATTGCCCTGCGGGGGACGTCTCTCCTATGCAATGGCCTCCGTGATACCAGGAGGCATTTTGGTCCGAGGCACTTCAAAATTGTCTGGCCATAGTCTTAATATTATAGTGTCACTGTAGCTGTTGCTTGCAGTGCTAATAGAAGAACCACTGGTGGAAAAGCCTTGGGCTGTGTTATGTCTACGGTATGAATGGGTGAAGGTGGAGTGGTAAACACCAAAGAAACAGTCGTGAACCAAAAGGAATACTATTTACAAAATTGTTTATATGAGAATTAATAATAAATTAATACACTACCTACAATTATTTACAATACAAATTCACAACACAAATAACCAGGTTGGACTCCACAAGACTAAAGGACAACACCAAAGGAATGAAAGTAATAAAATGTCCCTAATCCTACCTAACCCATACTAACTAAACAAAAACATATGAGTGGTGTCTGCCTTTTAACCCAAAAATATAATGAAAGTAAGCCCACCTGGAATACACGTAGAGACACGAACAGAGAACGAATATAAACAAAACAAAAACAGATAAGTCACTATAAACCACACACACAAGATCAAAACAAATGACTTAGAAACTAAGGACAGGTAAGTATCTAAAGGTAAATTTCGAACTGAAGTCTCTGACGACTGTCTTCCATTCTCTTCATTTCAATGCCTCTTAAGGGCGAAAGGCGGGACTTCACACGACACAGATCCAATCGGCGTCTGTAGCAATGATCGGCGAATCAGTAGCAGACAGGAGGCAGGACTTCGCTGACAGAACACCAACCAGAGCGAAGCGTCCTGATGTCAGGTGAAGGACGTACACAGACCACCAATCAGCACCGGAACGTCAACCTACGTAGACGTAGTGTAGAGGAGAGAGAAAACGAGTGGGCGGGAGAGAAAGCAAGAGAGAGAGAGCCAAACTCTACTTGCAGTGTCACGTAACACCCCCCACTAAAAATATAAAAAAAAAAAAAAAAGATTCAATTCAAACAGCCCGTGACAGCTCATCGGCAAACACATTATCAGAACCTTTCTTGTGGCGAATGATGATATTAAAATTTTGCAACATTAGAGCCCATCTCATCAGGTGCTGGTTGTGGTTGTACATATGAGATAAAAATACCAAAGGATTGTGATCGGTATATACATCCACCGAATGAGAAGTGGAACTCACATACAATGTAATGACAGAATTAAAGCGAGGGTTTCTTTCTCAATTGTAGAATAGTGCAACTGGTATTTATTGAACTTCTTTGAAAAATAGCACACTGGATGGGCGATACCCTTATCGTCCTGAAACAGGCACCTGCTCCAACAGAGCTAGCATCAACCTCTAATTTAAAAGGTGTAGTAAAATCAGGTGCACTCAACACAGGGGCATCCATTAAAAAGCACTTAATGCTATTAAAAGCATAATCACAAGCAGCTGACCAGTTGAACAGTTGTGAAGGACTCAGAAGGGCTGTAAGAGGAGAAATGACTGTCGAGAAGTTATGGCAAAACCCTCCATCGGGCTTGGGTACTAATATACATGGAGAACTCCACGGACTGAAACTGGGTACAGCAAAACCATTTTCTAACATTTTTCGCTTTTCAGGGTTCACTCTGTAGGCGTGTTGTTTTACAGGCTTCGCTTCGGCGACATCTATGTCGTGCTGTAACACCGAATTTTGAGTCGGAACATCACTGAACAATTCGATTTATGGGTACGACTGAATTATCCATGTAACATAATTTTTCTGATCAACAGGTAAGTGATTTAACAACGTCGGCAACTGTGCAAGCATTTCTGAATTATTTAAATGAGCTACTTGGTGCACAGGATCTATCATCAATTCCTCCTTTAGACAGGGAGATGGCAGGAGAGTAACAGCCACGACCGGGTCAGCGGCTGTCCGACTGGGCCCTAGTGTGGACAGCGAATCACCAGACGGGCGTCGCTCATGGTAAACCTTCAACATATTAATGTGACATGTTCGTTTTTTTCTTCTTCTGTCGGGAGTTTTTCTTCTGAAAAACGAGTAGATAGAGCCGAACCCTGAACAGGTAAGAGAGCTAATACTCTGTCTCCTGGCGGAAAAGCGCGCTTCACAGACTTAAGATCGAAGCGCTTCTTCATCGCTATTTGGGACGAGATTAAAGCATCTCTAGCACATTCCCATGCCTTGCACAAACGTTCCTTAAATTCACTGACATAATTCAATACATTTTTCTTAGGTGTAGAGGAGCTGTTCTCTAACAGTTTCTCCTTTACGTATGTCCGAAAACAAGTTTGGCGGGACTGAACCCCAACGACTCCTGAACCACTTCACGTACAGCGAATAAAACTAATGGCACCCCTTCATCCCAATCTCTGTGTGTTTCATGACAGTATGTTTTAAGCATTGTCTTCAGAGACTGATGGAACCTCTCGAGGACTCCCTGGGACTCCGGATGATACAGACTAGAAGTGACATGTCGAATGTTTAATTGTTGCAAAACCTTACCCAAAGAAAGTCGAGGTAAAGGTTGTTCCTTGGTCTGTCTGAATACTTTTAGGTAACCCGAAAGTAGAAAAAAAATTTACTAAACCCTTTACAACAACAGGAGCAGTGATTTTTCCTAAGAGGCAATGCCTCTGGGTACCTGGTAGCTGCACCCAAGATAGTAAGCAAAAACTGATTACCATTTCTGGTCTTGGGCAAGGGACCCACATTATGCACTACCACATGTTCAAACGGTTCATCGATTGCAATTACTGGCTGTAACGGAGCCGAAGGAATCACCTGATTAGGCTTCCCCACTACCTGACAAGTCAGGCAAGACCGACAGTAAGCCACCACATCTGATTTTAACCCTGGCCAGAAAAAATGTCGTAATATACGATCGTGTGTTTTTGTCATGCATAGATGCGCCGAAAGAGAGTGGTCATGGGCTAAGGCAAGTATATGCTGTCGATAATATCCCGGGACCACAACCTGTAAGACACGCTTCCACTCTTCCTCATCTTTATATCTAGGACTCCAAGTTCTACACAAAACATCATCCACAAACACGTACTTACTATTCCTTTTGTCTACATCTGAGGTTGTTGCAGCAATACATTTATTTAACGAGGGATCTGCATGTTGTTCTGCACTCTACGTGCAGTGGCACGTAACAGGCTGTTTTGTCAAAAAGTGCATCAGCAGGTTCTACCGGAGTCAGTGTCACATAAGTTTGGTCTGACAGGAAAAACAAGCATATAACACTTTAATATCACAATAAAATATCCCAAATCAATGGAAAAACTGACAAATATTTCCACCAATTTTTATTATAATCAATAATTACAACTACCTTCTGCACGCCATGCTTTGAGAAGTTGTTGACACTGTTTAGGAGTGAATTGGTCTGGGAGAGCCTGGGAAAGTCATATTTTGACTGTACTCCCAACATTTGTCAGCTTGTGCAAGAGGGATGTCAATTTATCTGCTGGTAGGCCAGGTAATACTGCCAACACAGCATCTCTTATGTCATCCTCCAAAACAGACATATTAATGTAAATCTGGAAAAGAGTGATGGAAAATGATGCACCAAACAGTTTGTACTCCACAAACGGATAATAATCAAGGAGGTCCTCTTGTCTAACACAAATGTAATTCCCTCCTGGGTCAACTTCTGTCAGGCAGTGGACACCAAAATCAACAAGCTCTACAGCCTGCTGTATTACCACCACATAGAAAGCAATATCACTGTTATGGATCAAAATCAGCTTGATGCCACCCACATGTAGGCCTCCTTCATCTCGTCTTAGAACAACATACATTCCTTTTTTGTACAATGTACCCTTGATTGTAGCCTTATTAGAGTCATGGTGTGAAACCCAGTGCTACAGCTGCTGCTTCGGTTTTATAGTCAGTAGAATGAAATTCAGTTCCTCTGTCTACTTGAATTTTAGGTGGAAAACAACTACCAGCACTCAGTTTGAAATAGGAGTGCTTACTTTCAAACCTCAGTGTCCAAAGACGAATAAGAGGTCCAAACTGAAGCATAAGCTCAGTGATAGTGACACAGGTAATGGTGCTTTGGACGAGTAAATGGAAATAATTCTAGATTGGATATATTATTCAATTAGGACACCCAAATAGGAAACCTGATCTGATTCTTTGAGGACATGTGTACTGTAAAATCTATTTATCTATTTATATTTATCTATTTAATTTACATAAATACATATAAAAAAAATTTTCAGCCTACATATAATTTCACTTAACTGGGGGTGCTCCCTGTTTAAGTTACTTACTTAAGATTTGTGTTTCAGAAAATTTCAGATTTATATATTTTTAAATTTTTAAATTTTACTTACACCTATACTTATATTTACGTGTACTCATTTCTTTATTTTATTTGGGCTTCAGAAAACATCCAGATTTTTTAAATTTAAAATGTACTTATTGTTTTAATGTTTGCACAGTCAGAAAGGAGCGGTTATTGTCATGGTCTGGCCAGTGGCGGGTTAAAGCCACTGCTTTTTAGTTACTTTTTCTGGTTCTGTTCAGTTTGTTCATGTTTCCCCCGAGGTGTCTGTCGTTGTTCTGGGTTTGCTGTGTGTCTGGTCTTGTCCTGACTTTTATTTTGACATGTTTCTGCGTTTAGCTTTGTCACGTGTCTGGTCTTGTCATGTGATTTTGGTTTCAGCCGTTTTCTGTTCATGTGTCCAGTAATTCCTCAGCTGTCTGTGTTTTCCCCTGATTTTGGTTACTTTATAAGCTTGGTTCTGTGTATGTGTCAGTTATTGGTCCATCGCTTTAGAGCGCCTCGGTTATCCCCTGGTTCTTGTTTTCTGTTGGTTCTGACGGCCCCCGTGCCTGCCTTTTGTTTTGCTCCTGGTTTGCCGAATAAAAAGTCACTAAAATGGATCCTTGGCTCCCTGCCTGTTTCCTCCGAGGTAGCTCCGGGTTGGAGCTTAAACGCTTCCCCCGTGACAGTTATACATACATTTTACTGTGTGTTGTACTTGTATGACTATGCATGTGACAAATAAAGAATCTTGAATGTCTTGAATCTTGAAATCTCTCTCAACAGCAAAATCATCTTCCAAGCTTTACTTTCAAAAGGATTTTTTTTCCTGTCCCCAACCAACAGAGGCAACACTCGCAGCATGCACCAATTATGGACTGCGTGTCCACTTAATTTCTCCCACCCTGGAATAAACTCTGGAGGCTTGTCACTTACTTCAATGCAAAAGTAGGGAATCAGTTGTGCATAAGTGAAATGCTTCTCTTGATCCACCAAGTGGTTAATGTAAAGTGCCAGGTCAGAAGAAACAATTCCCTCAAAAAGATCATGTCCAAGACGAGGTGGAAGACCTGGCTGGCAAACATGAAAGTAATTCAATTGGTTGAATAAAGAGTCACATTTTATACCACCTGCTGAGGCTGTGCTATTTTCTTTCTGGTCTATTACATGCTGCTGATAGGAGTATTTTGTTCTTCTTAAAGTTACTGACAAAGGATTGCTCTAATGTTTGCCTGTCTGTATCACAGACCCTACAAAAAAAGATACTCTAGCTGAAATTTTACTCAAAGCCACCAGTGCTATGAGACCCAAGATTATCTCCAGCTATGGCAAAAAGACCAGCTCTGATGTGTTTTCCATCCTTCAAAACAACCCCAGTTTGGTCTTTAATCAATGCAGCAAAAACCTTTTCCTGGCCAAAAAGCTTAAAATCTTGTTCCCTGCAGAGGAAAACAAGCTGCATGTGGTCAACACTTGGCCTATTGTATGGTAAAATGTCACCAGGAGTCAAATATACTGCTAGCACCTTTTTTTGAGCAGATCCTAATGGATTGACCACTTCAAACGCATCTTGATAGAGAATCAAGACTAATGCTGATTTGTCTGTTTTAAATAAGACATTGTTAGCCATGCTCGCGCCATCCCATATATCATCCAACACAACCTGAGGAGGAACACGGGAACGGGCATCATCAGGCAGCTGGTAGCCTAGTGGTTAGGGCATTTGCCCTGCGATCAGAAAGTCCAGGTTTGATTCTCAAGACCGCTTGGCACTGCTGAGGCACCCTGAGCAAGGTACCATCCCCACACACTGCTCCCCGGGTATCGTGTTCCTGGCTGCCCCCTGCTTTGCTTGGTAAATGGGTTAAATGCAGAGGTTGAATTTCGTGGTGTGTTCATGTATGACAGAATGGTCACTTTCATTTCATCATACTGTTTTCTGAAAGCCTCAGAATTCAACAGTGCACTGAGAGTATCTTTTATTAGCACATACTGTGCAAAGCATTCTTTACCAGCATAATTGGTACCTAAATACAAAGGCACTGGCTCAACATAATTAAAACGTTTTTTAAAGACTGTCTTCCGACGCTGATCTGTACTTAGAGTACGATTGACATGTTTAAGTATATCTTCACATTTAACCTCTTCAAGTATGTTTGTTATTGTGGAATCAGGCATGCAGAGATCAGATAATTTCCCTTTTAGTTTAGAAAATGCATAGACCCGGGCAAGATCATGGATTTCTTGGTCCTCCTCAATGATGGTCTGGATTACCGACACAGGCAAGAGTAGTTTGGACTGGAGCTTTAAATAAAACAATAAGTTTTTCAAATACAGTTGTTCATCAAAACTGTAAACAGATGTCCCTGACTCATCCTCGGCTAAAGAGGTGGAACGCAAGCTTGATTCATCAGGAAGACTAGTAGAAGGCTTGTGAATAGGTTAAGATTTTACATGTTCAACTGTACTATTTCTGTGCATCCTTGAGATATGAGAGGCAAATGTGGACTTTACACGAAATGTTCTTACACATCCCCTAAATGGCCTTTTTTCTTCTCTGCCCTCTTGTATATGAGGGCAAATTAGTGGATGTAATCTAAAAATTCAATCTGGTAAATCAAAATTGTATCAGTCTGTTTACACTTAGCACCCCTGACAGCTGTTTGGTAACCCTTATAGTTTCTATATAGATGAGACTCGAAGGCAGCAATGCATGAGAACAGTTTGGAACACCACAGATGAATGGGCAGTTTGGTGCATTGCTATGCAGTTTCATATGTTGAATGAAAGCTAAAATTGTCATACTTTCATGGTTACACCGTTTGCAGTAATACATTTTTTGAGAACTCGTCATTAGCTGAGAAAAAAAACTGAATAGCTGGTTTACTAGAAGATACTATATGGTCTATAAATGTAAAAAAACAAAACAAAAAGGCAAAGCAATAAACTTCACTACTTCAAATAGTACTCTTTAGCTTCGTTGACTAGCCTATAATGCTGAAATAAGTGTTATTGCTGTTTCCCCCGCTGAATTTAAAACAAAAAAACCAACAGGACTTTGCAAGAGCTACCTCGAGTGCCAAAACGACACACCAACTCAAAGCAAATATCTGATTAGGTGCAAATTCATCCCGTTTCAGTAAAAAATGAAGTTGCGTGTCTCACTGGCTCACCACCTCACAAAAGCACATAACCAACAAAATGTCTCACCGATAAATTCGTATCTCCACTTGCTTCTGTAATGTTGGTTGAATCACGTTAGTCACGACATGCTGTATTATGGATATGCAGCTTGCTGACAGAGACCTAATGTAACTAGGCTGGACTAGTTAATAGTGTTAAATAGTCTTATACTGTTATATACTTAACAAAATATGAACTCACCAGTTGCTCTTATTCCATTCTCACCTTCTCAAAACAAACGAGAGTTATTTTCTGGTTAGCAGCATTACTTTAACTATGACTAGCAGGTGTGGCTGCACAAATTGACATCAAGGGCATACTGAATGTATCTTAATTTTTTCAGCATTTGAGTCGATGATTTCATATGTTGATCCTTAACCGATTTTCAAAGTAAGTTGTAAAGACCTTTTTTGGTATTACACTCCTGTATAATCAGTACTTGTATTTGTTGACTTTTACTGATTAATGCATTGTAGATGTGCCAGATCCAGGATGCAGTAATACAATTACTGTAAAAAGTGGTGATCTGTGACTATCACAGCCATAAAGATCCCCTCTAAACCTCATTACATGTGGAATGAGCAAGAATTTAAACCTTGTTGCGTCGTTTTTCCTTACCAGGGCTCCAGACAAAATAAAAACCTTAGGAGCCATTGGCTCCTAAACAGAAAATATTTGGGAGCCAAATGAATTTTTTTTGGAGCCAAATTCTCTGTCAAATATAAAATATTGTCATGGCACAATATATTTTCACGACATGGACTAAATTGTTTCCAAAGTAAAATATGGTATGGCTGAACAATTGTTTTAAATATATTTGGCCATTTTAACATCCCATTTTATAAACCTTAGCTAAGATAGGCTAAGCTGGCAAAGATATACATTCCTGCATTCAAGTCAGCCTCCAAACGTTTTGGCCAAATGTAAGCACTATAATACATTTTATAATGGCCAAATATAATCAAATGTGTGCCATGATAGTTTGCCAACAGATGCTGAACAGGCATCATATGGTCAAAACACAGAGTATTAAAACACAGTGGAGGCTTAATGATTCATTTTAAGGGGACAGACAAGGAGGTCAAAGTAGTGGAGCATGTTATCCAACAGTCAACATCAGGGCAAGCAGTCAGTGTATCTTTGATCAATCCATTTGTCTGGGCCAGACTGTCATTTCGGCTGAGGGAGAGACAGACACAGCAGCAGGCAGCTACAGGCAGCAGAATTCCAGAGAGGCTGTATTTATTGAAAAAGTTCAACACAAAACAAGCACATAAACGAAGGAGCTTCACCAAAACAAGGGGGACCTTCACCCCTCTGAACCTCCTTCGTCACAGGCCAGACTCCGCCTTTCCCCGGAGGACCTTCTCTCCGAGGGGAAACCCGGTTCGCACAGACCAAAGATTTAGATTTTTTTTTTTTTACTTAGAAACTGAAGTAGTAAATAAATAACAGAAAATTCCCTCTGTAAGTATTAACAACAATAAACCGCTGGGAAATTATTAGCTTCATTAAATAAATACAAAAGTATCTTGTATCAAATTGTGCAAACAGTTTTGCACCACACCTCAACATTGAGGTGGGAAAGTCACATTATTATAGTCATAGTGCAATTGCGTAGCAATGTGCATGAAACTCTTCTCACAGTTGTTGCGGTCGTGATAATTTTGTGCGGCCACATCGAAAAGGCTCGCATGAGCTTGCCAAAGTTCTACAAGTCCATCACCTGTGACCATATCACACTCTGTGCTGCCATGCTGCTCCATCTTTTTTGCTTCCATTTCTGTGTTTGCGCATGCGCAGTGTGAGAGGTTGTGTTAAATCGGCTCGTGACACTGCTTCAACAGTGCGATACCCTCACGAGAGTCGACCAGGATTTCAAACAGGTTTGATTTTCTTGCAACCATACCACTGCTAATTGGGAGCTGGTTGTGAGGTGTTAATCGTTTCTCGTTACCCCATGTATCCACGATGAATGACACACAAGTAAGGCAAAACCCCAAAATGGTCGCACGTGTGGAAAATTGTCTCAAAATGGGCCAAAAATCGCACCGTGTACGCACAGCTCAAGGCTGCACCACATTGCCAGATGATTGCCAGGCAACACAAAAACTGTAAGACAGCTCTGTTTCAGGGATTTTAGATCCTGTCCTGTATATATTTAACACTTAGCCACTATAGTGATATTCAGGGCTGGACTGGCCATCGGGCATACCGGGCATTTGGGCTGGCCAGGTAAATTTGGGCCGGCATGAAATCCCATCAGCACCCCCAGAAGAATGACAGTGAGTGGGGACCCGGTGGCCAGCCCAGCCCTGGTGATATTGTACTTTCATCTGAAAACCCACATCTACCTGTATTTACGAGATGCTTTCGCCACTCGCAGTATAGCCACACACAGTATAGCCACACGCTGTGAACTGGGAACACTGGGAATGCGGTGTCTACCCCGTGTGTCTATGCGTTTGGGCGCTGGATCTTCTTAGTGGTTCGATCCAAATGATCTGACTTAAAAAGAGTCGAAATTCTCATAACTAGTCACGCAATAGTATAGTAGGAATGACACATTGTCACTTTTCATGTACTTTATAGTTATTTTCATTTCTCTTGGTTATGAAAGACAATAATTGTGGAATAATTTCCACTGGCGACTGAAGTTAAAAAACTAGTTGCAAAATGAATCATCTAGTCGCATTGGTGCCCATATTAGTTGCCACCTGGAGCCTTGTTGTCACGGGTGGGGCTGTAAGGCCCCAGCCCGGAGCCACCTCGGAGAAAACAGGCAGGGAGCCAAGGATCCATTTTAGTGACTGTTTATTAGGCAAAACAGGAGTTTATTAGGCAAAACAAAAGCAGGCACGGGGGCCATCAGAATATCAGTAAACAAGAACCAGGGAATAACTGAGGCGCTCTAAAGCGATGGACTGATCCGGAACTAAAACCCACCAGACATACATATACCCAACCTAATTACGGGAAGAAACACAGACAGCTGGAACTCAGGATCACACAAACAGAAAACAGCTGACTGACATGAACACGTGACCAGAACAGAACTTGCAAGCATTTCAAAATAAAAGAACCATGACATGCACACACAGACCAGAATCAAACCCAACAGTGAGACCGTGAACAAACAAAACAGAATAACCCCAAAACAACAAAAAGGCAGTGGCTCTAAGCAGCCACTGACTCTTGTTTACTATAACATCAAATGTTACAATTAGCCTCTTGGTCTTGTATAGTTAACCAATGTACAAGGCCACTATACACTATACAAAAATGTTATAACATTTGCACTTTTGGCTGCATTGTTCTCAAGCGTTAGGTGCTCCAAATAAATTTTATTCACGAATAAATAAGTCTGAATCCCTTCTAGTCAAGTTTTTTTCATTTTATTTACACAAAGCCAAATGCAGTCAGAATTTGATATGCATGGTTTATTATGTTGCTATGATGACGATAATGACAAAAAATACTGCAAATGTGATCATTCTTAAATTTGTTAGTTTTCTTCTGGGATTTTCTCATGTTATCTCCAAGCAAGCAGTTTAGTAAGAACATTTTACAACAGACCCAACAGTCTGTTGGTACGTGGTCTTGGTCATTGATAAACATGGTAAAGGGTGTTAACAAGAGATGTAGAGAATGCGATAACTAAAGTCTCTAATTGTAAAATACAAATTGCTTCTGTATGGGAAGTGGAGCTGATATAATGAACAACAAGGGCCAGCTGTACATACAAGGAGACACAGAGTGTAAATTGTACCTCATAACACATCTGAATTTAGGGATTGCAGCAAATCATGTAAACTGAGCACAGCACCGCCCACTGTACACTGTTGGAAAGGGGTCTAACTTTACAAGTCCCTGCAGTATTATTTTTCATGTGTGTATGATGACTTAAAGGTAGACTGTGTTATGGGGGACTCTTTACAAACCATCTTAAAGAATATTTTTCCCACTGCATTACCTTCAAAAATGACTGCCTTTCTTAAATGCTCATTTAAATGGTGTTGGATTCTTTCCAATCTCATAGGCTGCAGGGCAGGGCATACTGGGCAATGATATAAAGGTTGTGCACTGCTGTGGCACAAAGTCCTCGCGAGTTATGGATGGGTGCATCTGTAAAAGCACAAAGAAACAACAGATCTTTGTTTTAATAACAATCTATGCTAACATTTTTACATCACTTTAAACATGAATTTAAATATGCTTCTGATAGCTTAAGAAACAGAAACTACTATGTTGGAGGGGTTGTGATATACGTATTATGAAACCTCAGTGAATATATCAACTGATTTTTTACTGCACTTTTAATCCGATAGTTTTTATTCTCTAAACTATTTTTACACATTCTTGTAATGTTCTATTTTGCTCTTTGTCTTAGTTTAAGTTACTTTTTTTAAATACTGTTTCTATAAAGCACATTATAGTTATACTTGTCTCTCGACGAAGACGGTCGCATTTTTCTTCTCTCCCTCCCTACCTTATCTCTCCTACTGGCTCTCCCGTCTTGTATTGTTCAGTGTCTGTCTCTGAGACTCTCCTTACCCTGCTTTTTGGAATTCAAAATTATGGATTTGATCAACTGGTCTCTGAATGCAATTGACACCATCTTCTCGACGAGAAGCCTGGGTT
>JBBPDC010012581.1:0-13351 GCA_037974485.1 Hemigrammopetersius urotaenia | reverse complement strand
GTGTGTAGTGTCACCTGCAGGTACAGTGTTTGTGATGAAGCTAGTTCTATACTGATCTCAGATCTGTGTGTAGTGTCACCTGCAGGTACAGTGTTTGTGATGAAGCTAGTTTAATAAAAAAACGCATGCGAGTCTATCGCAGATCTAATATTACTCATAATTCCGAAAGCGGGGTCACACTGTCATTAAAGGAAAAGGACAAAACAAAGAAATTCTGACATTCAGAAAGAAATTTCAAAGAATTTTGTTTTAATAAACTGTATGATAATGTTTTTTTATGATAAAACTGTGTAACACATTTGAAAATAATTTAAAAATAATTTTCTTTCACTTCTCAGTTGCTTGACCATCAGTGTACAGTTTGTATTCCTATTGTTCAGCTTATAATTTTTTGTCTGTTAGCTATATACCATTAATTGTGTGAACTTATAAAATCCCCCACCAGATTTAATCTAATGAAGTAAAAAGACAAAACCCAGGTATTTGAATCAGAATCAGAAAACTTTATTTATCCCAGAAATTGTTTATGTGGTGTAAGCTACAAGTGATATAGGGCTTCCATGAGGAAAGAGGTCTGGAAACACTTTGCTTTACATAGAACCACTATTTACTGTATTATTGTTATTTGTTTTTATTGTATTATTAGTGTTTTAACACCAACTTAACATTACTGCCCAGTAAATGGATCCAAAGTGCCCCTTTTGCAACTCATAAGGAAGTTTTTCAGCCACAGTCGGAGGAGAGTAAACAGTTTTATACTCACAGTCCTGCTGGACACTGTGAGTTTCAGTACTGAGGAGTGTGATGTGAGCTGCTGCCACTGTTTAAACTCATCTTCCAGCAGCTAACACTCGCAGCAGTGTGAGGAAGCTGGAGGTGACAGTTTACCTTTTCAGCACAGGAAGCAAAGGTGGATAAAAACCATCCAGACAATACTGCTGTCAACCAGTGCACACACACAGACACACACACACACACACACACACACACACACACACACACACATATATATACACACACTGTGCCACTGCCACTTTTCACACACCGTGATTTATGGGTAGTAATTACTCCACCACTGGTGACATCATCTCACCAAGCTTCCAGCACAAAAGTGACCCATCAGTTATGCTTCAACAGCCTGCAATGCCTGTTTATTCCATTATTTTTTAGTGCTAAACACAAGGAGACGAGGATAAGGCTATATGCAGCATTCTCTCCAGAAACCACACACACACACACACACACACACACACACACACACACACACACACACATACTTGCATATATGAATATATGAACAGTACTGGTAATCAACAGATCTGGTAATCAATTCAAATAATGTATTTGATATATTACCGATCATTGTTATTTTTTTTTACATTTTTTTAATTAATTTTATCATTATTGTTGTTGTTGTTGTCGTCGTTTTTGGTCATAACTGCCTTATAGTATATGTAACGTTTTATTAATGTAGAATTGTTCATTATATACTGTGCATTTGTTTATCTCAGTGAGCGCACGTGGCTGCTTTGAGCGAGAGGAACGCACGCGCTGAGCGTGACTTCAGAGCCCACTGAAGGACCACTATTGGCTTTCGATGACATCATCATGGTGCTACACATCCAATCCAGTGCTGATATCGTCATCCCTCAGGAAAATACACGCAGCAAGTACCCAACAGACACTCAGCACCGAATAAACACTCCGTCACCTGTTCACCTGAAGCGGCTCATACTGTTCTCAGGTAACTTTACCAAAAGGCCGCTGTCCAGTACTGACGGTGCTGAAACGACCAGAACCCCCCTGAAACCCCTCAAAACCCGCCACCCTGCTCTCCACTCCACATCCTTCATCACATAGCTTCCATAATCTTTAATTATTCCTAAATAGTCCCTTATTAACAAAAGTCCACCCAAACCCTGTGTGTGTGAGCAACCGGAGAAGATCGACCTCAGTACAGAAGATCAGTGAGACCAGATCTGCGGTTATTTCACTTCTAAACAAAGCGAAAGCACCTACCTGCGTCCAGATGGAGCCTGGAGAGAAGAGCTGCAGTCTCTGTGGTGAGACAGACAGAGAGAAGTGAGGCAGAAACTCCCAGAGACCTGTTGCTCCATATCCTTGCGCTCAGAGCTGAACTTCATAAACTTATGGAAACGCTTTGGGTTCCGTTTGGAGCTCAGGGGTGGTCTTTTGGAGCCCAAATCCCCCCAATGCGTGACAGAAACGTCTTGCCTGAAACGTCCCTCCGCAAGCTCTCCAGTCTCTCGAACAAAGACATCACCTCCACTTTGGGCTCAACTTTTTTCTTTTTTTGGAGAGAGGGGGATGGGGGTGGGGGTGGGCAGCATCATCCTCGAAAAAAAAAGTTGCTCCAACAAACATTTTTCTTTTTATTTCATCTCCTGGGGCAGAATTTCGATGCAGGGCGCCCATTATCCCAATAAATAAATGAATAAGTAAACTAAAAACATTTACAATCATAATTAATAGTCCTGCCTGTGCGGGTCCCGTGCCGGTTCAAAAGAGGCTAAAACAAAACTTACCGTGCTTCTTTGTATTGTAATGCTCTTTGTCTCCACGTGCGAATGCAGCACTGTGACCACGCCCCCCTGTCTCGTCCGGGACCCCGCCCTCTGGCATTGCCCCCTCTGAACTGGAGTTTAACAGGATGTTGATCCCACCAAGCCAGCACTTTCAACTCAGTGACGCAGAGAGCAGGCTTTAAATATGACATTAGCAAACTATCATCGTCATCTGTGAGATTTAAGGTGTCTATCTCCTTTGTGTTTTTGAGGGTTTTGTTCACTTTACAAAATAATTCATCTCTCGTTTACTCCTTTTTCTGAGGAGGGGTCAACATGAGGTAGAGGACCATCTGAGTAGTCTTTCTTAATCCCACTGGGCAGCTGCATCATCCGAAACAAAATCAGAATCAGAAAAGTTTATTGATTCCGGATGAAAATTGTCACACAGAGACAAGAACAATATAAAACATGAAGTCAAAGTAAATCCAAATAATAACTCTGTAGAAAATACAAAATACACTATATGCTGGGGTATAAATAATATAGATAAATAACTCTACTAGTCATTTACTACTAACACAAATATTGGTACTGAGTTGTCTATACCAACTCTGTTATTGTCTGTAATAGAGATCAATAGTAGATCAACAATATTGATATAAGTAGTGATAATAGAAGGGAACTGAATGGACCACATATTAGATACACAAAATGCTGGAGTATAAATACTTTAGATAAACAATTCATAGTTAACCTACTAGAAACACAACCAGAAGTTTGAAGTTGTTCTCTATACTGAGATTAGTAGTAGATCAGTAGTATTAACATACGTAGTGATGATAAGAAATGGATGCTGTATTAGATACACAAAATTCTGGGGTATAAATACTTCAGATAAATAACTGCTAAATAATTTACTAGAAGCACAATAAGTTGTTTGGATTTGTTCTCTTTATCGAGTCCATTATTGTAGAGATCAGATCAGCCTATTAGTTAGCCTAACTAATAATTCACTTATCTGTAAGTTTCTTATCTATAGTATTTATATACAATCATGCGTGTTACATTTTTCTGCAGGGTGCTGGATTTATTTAGGTGTTTTATTTTATATTGTTCTTGTCTTTGTTGTCGCAACATAAGCCGTTACCTCCAGGATCAATATAGTTTTCAGGTTCTGATAGTAGATTAGATAATAATATTGACCTCAGTGATAATACTAGAGAAAACTAAATGAATGAAGCACTAGCGCATTAAGACTTTCATCAAAAGGACTTGATTGTGGAACAGTTAACTGTCTTCATGACCCACAGCCCCACAACCTACAGCCCCACTTTCTCTGGTTCGTGTGTTGCGCCTAGTACCCCAGACTGGTGAACACACACCCCTGAACAGCCTAATCAAAATAACAGAGGACATGATGCAATAAATAAATGCACCTATTTATATCACATGGTTCAAATTTATCATAACTGACTGGCAATTTAATGCATTTATTTTTTCAAAATATAACACCTTTGCTATAACCTACTCCTAACCACCATTTGTGCTATTAGTAACTCGTTTATCTAGAGATACCCCAGCATTTGTGTATAGAGCGTGGTGTATTTTGTGCTGAGTATTGTCTGCTTTTATTGGATTTATTTAGACTTTATATTGATATCGTTCTTGTCCTTGTGTCTGTTTTCTGATTTCTGTCCATGCACCTCCTTCCTCGTGCCCGCCACAAACACACCCAGAAGGAATTAATTGGTTAAAGCAGCTACTCCCCTTACCCTCCCCCCCTCCCCCAAACTGTCTGACACCCCTCCCCCACAGTCTAGACCCTCTCTCTGGAATATATGAACCACCCCCCCTCCCCATGCCGAACGCTAGACTGCATTAGCTACTCCATGCAGTCGTGTGCCGTGAGCTGTGATGATCCAGGCTGATTACTCAGAAGTGATTAGAAATGCTCTTCTATCACAGCAAGCGGTTCTGTTCCTATCTCTGTGTTCATTTGCAGCTTTAAAACTTAATTACTCCTTTTTTTGGGTGGAGGTTTTAACACTAGTGTCTGTGAAACGAACACACACTCATGACCTAAAGGTGTTACTACTGGATTTCTTAAGCCAGATGGTTCCCAGTGATTATTATGGCCTAATCCAAATGATTTTCTATGCTTTGTGCTGCTGAGTGTGGTTTTAGGTTTGCAATGATAAACACTGGTCCAGGTTTTGGCCACAAGCAGCATCAGAACACTGATGTGTGATTATGTAGATTGACATAACTCTCCTGGGACAAATGTAAACAAATTGCCTATTAAATCCTACCAACTGCCGCAGGATGTGGCACCCACAATTGCGCATATTTACTCAATAGGTTGAGATCATTGTTTTCTTTTTCTATATCTGTGATACACACCTGAGAATGACTAGCATGTGCAAGCTGTGTAGATGTGAATGAAGCTGCACGTGGTAACCCAACACTTGTAGATGCAACTCAGGCCCATAGTTCATTCAAGACCGTTTATCTAAGTGGGTTCAGTATATTACATGGCATTAATGACACTGAACTAAAGAGGAAGCATAGCACTGCATGGAAGAAGACCAGTCTGGCAAGAGAAGCTCAGTTCCAGCTGATTTTATTTCCTTTTTGGAAAAAAACAAAAAAAACAAACAAAATAAAGACTGACAGTTTGTACAGAGGTCTGACAGGCAGTGACTGGACACAGTTGGCTGGCTTTGAATTCTCTACTCAAATAAGATATGGTGATGGCAAGACAAAAAAAACAAACCAAAAAACAATATTGTACACAACATATTGCACGAACTGAAACGATAAAAAAGTAGATATTTATCCGCAAAAGAAAAAAAATGAACATCTTATAACGTAGAGATGTATAGATATATTTATATAGAATATTTATATATATGTTCAAGTGCCCGTCGTAATAAATCAGTCAGACAAACACGCAGTCTTTACCTATTATACAATCAATGTACATAGAAATCTTCACGTCGATCCTTCGGCTTGAAAAAACACAACAGCTCTACATAAACCTGAATTGGAAGATACAAAAAAAAAAAAAAAAGAAAACAAAAAACAAACAAACAAACAAAAAACAATGCTATTCGCCATGCCGTAACATACTAAAACGATCAGCTACATTTAGCCAACAAGTAGAAAGAGATTAAATAATCCTCGCACATTTAAGAGTGAAGTGATTACTTCATTGTTCGTGGACTTGTGTAGGCATTTTCAAATGTATTTCGTTTCCATCCAGTGGTTTTAAAAAAAAACTGAGCGTTTTCACTAGAAAAAAGCACATAAGAAATTGTCAGAAGGGGCAGTAATGTGTAATGTTTTTCTTCCCTTCCCCAAAAAATGGTTAAGTCACTGCTACATACAGCCTCGTTCAAATGCAACGGAAGGTCAGGTACTGCCTGGCTGGCTGCTGGAGAAAAGAGACACTGTGTCTTTAAGATGCCCGTGGACTGACACTGTAAACATGGCTAAGGGGGGGACCAGATTCTGAGCCCACCATCCCATCCCATAACAACCCCCCCCACCCCACCTCGCCCAGAACCCCTTCTCAGAAAAAAAGCAATGATGTTCTTGATCAGTTTTGTACAAAAATACAGATAGAAAATAAAGGAAAAAAAGAGCATTTCTTTGATGAGAGGTGATGAGTTTAAATAACGCGGTGCGGTTCTAGCCCTTCTGCCAACATAGACGGACGAGACAGATGTGAACAGCTGTAACAGAACTAAAAAAAAAATACAAACCAAACGTGTTGGCCAGTATAAATACATCGATATATATATATATTTATGTATATATATATATAAAAAAAATCTTCTGAGCACAAAGTAGGTATAAAGGAGGGACCAAAGCGCTGGGTGGCGAAAAAAAGAGGAGAGAGAGAGAAAGGGAGAGAAGTTTGGTCCTGATATTTTTTTTTCCTTCTGTAGTGTAGAAAGTTGAGCCGTCTGAGTTGCGTGTCTCGGGTCCTGAAGTCGGACAGGAAAAAGCTGGTGATTCTTTTTTTATCAGTCTATTATAGAAAAAAAAAAAGAGAGAAAACACAACACCGCTTACAGTCTTTTCATGCTTTACAGTCTGGCTGAAGCCTCTTTGCTTCAAAATACAAAAGTACTCGCTCGCCTTGTTTTTTTTTTGTTTTGGCGCCCAAATGTGAGTCCACGTTAAATAACAATAATAATAATTATTATAATAATAATAATAATAAAAAGTCCCTTTAAAAACGTTGAAGCGACCGGACAGCCTCTTTCTTGTTCTCCCACTGTGCAACGCTGTCTCACCTCAACGGTCCGGTCCGGCCCTGTCCAGTCACTTCTGGCGTGCTCTTCACCCTCAAACGAGCAAGCTAAGCGTTTTTTGTTTCCACCTGGCGCGCGCCCGCGTGTGTGTACGAGTGTGTGTAAGTGTGTGTAAGTGTGTGAGGAACTTCTCAGCCACCGTTGGGCGCGATATAAACAGGAGGACGCATGTCTGTCACGGCTGGACCCCCAGCATGGACACCCCTCCACTCGGTGAGGGTCCGTCTAGGCCGGGCAGAGTCAGCTCTGCTTCAGCTGTTTGATCTTCTCGCGCGGAGGCGCGTGAGTCAGTACGTGAAGACCAGGTTGGAGATGGTGGACTCCAGCCAGTCTCCGGAGATCATCTCGCTCACCTCGGGCGTGCAGTAGTCTGGGAAGTCGAAGTGCGAGCCGGAGCCTGACTCCAAGCCCAGGTCCAAGTCTCTGTCCAGGGACACGGCGCCGAATCCGCCAAGCCCTCCGAACCCCGGGCTGGGGTTCAGGTCCAGGAGGTCGTCCTCGAACTCCTCGTCCGAGGAAGAGGAGGATGATGAAGACTGGGAGGACGAAGAGGAATGCGAGGCCGATGGTGCTGGAGAGGAGGCGCGCGCGTGCTTGAAGTTGCGCGGGGCCACCATGGCTGCGGAGTTCGAGGTCTCCACCTCCTCCTTGCCGTCCTCGTAAAGGCTCAGAGGGTCGCAGGACTCGGCCGAGCTGCTGAGGGTCGGACTGGACGGAACCGCCACGGACAGCGGTTGGCTCTCGGACGCGGAGCCCCCGGAGGACGCTCGCTTGGCTGGCCTGGCTGAGGACGCCGTCCGCGGCTTGTAGAGCGAGTGGTGGTCCGGTCCGGTCTGCTCCAGCGCGCTGGGCTTCCTGTGCGTCCTCGATGGCTTGGATCCGTGGCTCTTTTTGGAGGAGGACTTGGGGTTGCCGCCCACTTTGTCAGCAGCCTTGCCGCTGCTGGAGGAGGAGGATGAGGGCTTCACTTTCTTCCTCGGACGGTACTTGTAGTCCGGGTAGTCGGCCATGTGCTTGAGCCGCAGTCTCTCGGCCTCGCGGATGAAGGGGATCTTGTCGCAGTCGCGGAGCATCTTCCAGCGCTTGCCCAGACGCTTGGAGATCTCGGCGTTGTGCATGTCCCGGGACTGCTCCATGATCTTCCTGCGCTCGATCTGGGACCACACCATGAACGCGTTCATGGGACGCTTGATGTGGCCGCTCGGGGTCTTGCACCACGTTACGTCCAGCTTGTCCCCGGACAGGGTTGGGGAGCCTGGAGACGGAGAGGAAGAGGTGGCCGTGGCCGTGTCCGGGTCCATCTCGCCCGGGTGGATGGAGTCGCTGAGGGGCAGCTCCGAGCTGGTCGCTGTGATGGTCTGTGCCACCATGGCTGTTCACTGAACACACCTTCACTAAAACACTGCAGAAACCCAGTCAGGAGAGTAAAAGCGCTTGGAAAAAGTTGTCTGGAAAGTGTGCGTTTATCTGCGTCTCCGTGCCAGCGCGCCGTCTCCCGCACGCATGTCAGTGTGGGGGGGCGGGGAGGGCAGGTTTGTTGGCAAACTGTGTCAAGTTTCTTCCAAGATAAAAACTCAGTCAGTTGTTATACTGTTGATGAGGGGGAGAAGGTAAAGGAGCAGGATGGTGCTCAGCTGCCTGTGCGGCTGAAGAGGAGCCCGGTTCCTCTGCGGATCCGCTGGAAAGCGCGCAACTCTGCGTCTTCAGCACGGTGCTGGGTCCGAGCGCCACGCGGTTGGAGGGTCTCTCGGCTACACTCTCTCATAGTCCCGCTCCCGGCTGCCCCGCTGTCTGCGGCCCCCGGCCCCCTCGCCACGGCTTTATGCTTTCCCCCAGCCATAAAGACTAGAGAAACGCACCAATGAGAGCCTGTCTCCAGCCTGTCGGGGGGCCAGACCACGCCCGCTCCGCGCTCCCATTGGCCCAATATAGCCTCCAATAATAATCGGCGCGAGCAATGAGGAGCTTCGCGTCTGACCTCATTCCACTCTGCGCGAGAAACTTACTTTTAAAGGTACATGATGCTCTTTATTATTATCATTATTAGTAGTATTATTATTAATATTAGTTATTTTAATTATCTCCCTCTCTCTTCTCCTCCTCCCAGACCAGTAACAGGACATGGCAGTTCTAAACAGACGAGTGGAGTGTGATTGGCTGATTCTTGAAAAACCATGTAAACTTATTTACATTTCTTTCTTTCTTTCTTTCTTTCTTTCTTTCTTTCTTTCTTTCTTTCTTTCTTTCTTTCTTTCTTTCTTTCTTTCTACAGCAGAGCTGAGTTTCTTCCCAGTTAAATTACTTAATCCAAAAGTCAGGGTGGTCAGATGGGAATGGTCATGACCTCCTCTCTCCAATTAAACAGGCCTGACTTAGCTGAAACGATCTGTTTAACTGTGAAACCCTGAGAAAAACGTTTTTAAATATCCTCATAAAAATAAATGCAGAATAACAAACACTGAACAATAAAATAATAATAATGAAAATGACCTAATGTTCCAAGAAAGATAGCAGTCTTACTGGCATTAATAGTTCTTTCCCAGTTTTGATACACTCTTACAGTGTGTTTTCACTGAGAGTGTGAAATGCAGTGTGTATGGGCTGAGTGTCACACATGGCACGCGTTTGGCTCTGAGGCAGCATGCTTGTGTTGTTGTTTCAGCTCCTGCTGGAGGGAGCGAGAACAAGAAGGGGGGTGACAGAGAGAGGGAGAGGGAGAGCGAGAGAGCGAGCGAGAAAGAGAGAGAGAGATAGGGAGAGCAAGAGAGAATGAGAGAGAGAGGTTAGAGCGAGAGAGAGGGAAAGAGAGGGAGGGTAAGAGACTCTGCCCACCAGACTGGCGACTCTGAGGGTGGAGTCGAGGAGGGAGGTTGGTGTCCTTCAGTGTGTTTTTTTCCCCCCCACTTCTGCTCATTTCAGTGCATGTCTGGTTCTAACACACACATTGAACCCCATGAAAAGCTGGATAATGAGCTGATGAGATGAGTCAGGTAGCAAAAAAACATTTTGAACAGGTTTCTCAAACCGAGATGAAGCCTAAGCCTGGACTGAAAAGAATTTGCAGTGGTAATTCACTATTATATCATACAGTCCATGACTGGGTTTAATCCATGTCTGGGAAGCTGGCCCTTTGACATATAGAGGACAGAGGAACACAGCTGTAGTAAATGTGCTATGTCAGAGATCCTATACTGATGATTGTTTGGGTATAAATGTAGATTTATAAACCACTTTCTTAGGCAAAGCTGAAATAGGGTCTAGTGTTTAGTCATCCTTTTATATGAAAGGAAGTTCAAAGGTGCTGTTGGCTGCTTGGATTTCCAGAAACATCAGTACTGCAGACCTGGAATGCACAAGAAACAGTCAGCACTAGTATCTGTAGGATCTTCAGTTCTCGTCTCTGGCTTTCTGGCACGCTTTCAAAACGTTTCCTCCACCAGATGGCACAGTAGAGCCAACATAGGCTGGAGGAAATTAATTATTTCATTTTACACAAAGAAAGTGACTGGTGAAGAATAACTGTTTAATCTAGGAGAAGCATACATCTGAATATGCATTACGTAATCCATTTAGCCAGCCTTAGATAGCAAAGATAATGCCATTGGCGATACATTTTTGAGAACTGCCTTTTTGAAAAGTCACTGAACAGTTTCTCTTAAACCCAGTGGCTTTTCTGACTCAAAGCAGTGACGCAATGAAAATATATGTTCATTGTTGGGTAAATGCTACACTGGGCAACAGAAATGGTTCAGACAAATACACTGATCAGCCACAACATCAAAACCACAGACATGTGAATGACACTGATTGTTTTGTTACAATGACACCCCATCAAGGGGTGGGATAGAGGCAGCAAGTGAAGTCAGTAAGTCAGTCAGTTCTTCATTGTAGGAACAGCACATAAACATCAGAAATGGACCATGGGGCAATGGAAGAAAGTGGCCTGGTCTGATGAATTGTTTTCTTTTACATTATGTGGACAGCCATGTGTGTATTGCTTACCTGAGTAACGCACCAGGATGCAATATGGGAAGAAGGCAAGCCGGTGAAGGCAGTGTGAGGCTCTGGGCAGTAATCTGCTGGGAAACCTTAGGTCCTACGTTCATATACGTGTTAGTTTGACATCACCTACCTAACATCATTGTAGACCAAGTACACCTCTTAATGGCAACAGTATTAAAACGGCAGTGGCTTCTTTCAGCAGAATAATGTGACCTGCCACACTGCGAACATGGCCTGAGGAACATAACAGTTCAAGGTGTTGACTTGCCCTCCAGATTCTCCAAATCTCAATCTGTTTGATCATCTATAGGATGGGAAAGACAAACCGGTCTGATCCATGGAAGCCCCACCTCATTCTTAAAGAATCTGCTGCTAATGTCTTGGTGTAGATATCTCAGCACACCTTCAGAGGTCTTGTGGAGTCCATGTCTCTGGTCAGAGCTGTTTTGGTGGCACAAGGGGGACCTATACAATATTAGACAGGTGTTTTAATGTTACAGCTGATCTGTATATCTTGTTCTAGATTTTTCATTTCCTTTAAAGCTACCATTTGGGAGATACAAGGTTTTGTCCTGAGAACGGCGATATACAGAACAGGCTGTAGAATGTTAATATTTGAAAACCTCCCAGCTTGGAAACGGTTGTAACTCACATACAGCAGGGATCGTGCCAGGGCTTGTTTTGTGTTGAAAAGGATGATGAATATTCATGAGAGCTGCTTTCAGTGACTTTCCAGTCCCTGTGAAGCAGCTACCTTGTCCTGTGTATCAAGCGGCGGGGCAGCTGGATGCCCTACAGCACTGTCAACAAACATTTACAAGCTCAGCATTTGTACTTCACTGAAAACGGTCAGGTCGACTCTGAACAGATAAAGTAGTGGAGGTGTATATATTTATTTATAATTGGCTCATTACACATTTATTTATTTATTTATTTATTTATTTATTTATTTATATCTTTTCATGCCATTTGGAAACACCAGCTGCCTTTATCACTGTTTGAACATTTTATTATTTATGGATCAATAGAAATGGCCTCATTTCCATGAATATGCATTATGGTTAAGAATGTCTGTCCTTCTCCAGTAAAGTTTCTGTTTTAAAAGTAGCAGTTTTTCTGTTTGCAGTGAAGAATTGCTTCAATTTTTCCCAAACCTGGTCCCGCAGCCCCCCTGCTCTACACAGTACTCATAACACACCTGATCCAACGAATCAGCTCATTAACAGCCCATAACAGAGCTGAAGTGGGTGTGTTAAAGCAGGTAAAGCACTCAGAAATACTGGGCCCGGAGGCCTGTAGCACTGTGGTTGGCAAACACAGGCTTAACGTTTTTGTAAATAACACAAAACACAAAAGCATTGCCAGGTGTAAGATGCCTGACAATGGTGAACCATGACTGTTAGCCTTAAATGTCCAAAACAAGGACAAAAACATCTATCCAATAAAGTAATCTGCGAGGGCCCCTGTGGATATTAAGTAGCATTTCAGCGCTAAGTTATAGGTGAGTCACATGGATGATACTCATATTTTGCCATAATATATTTGGCAACATATATTTTACTACAAAAAACTGCCACATAGAGCTTCTGCTGCTGCTTTCCTTTTCTAAAAACTGACCAAAACCCAATGGGCCTTTAAATGCTTTTTGGTTTTCCAATGCATTTCAAAGCTGCATGATTATCAGCGCTGAAATACATTATTAATAAAAAGTCGGGGCAGTTCTCATCACAGATGTATTTAATTCCTGTCCACACACATATAAACGTGTGGTCTCTAGGAGCTGAGGATATTTCCTCCACTTAGAAGGCATGAAATATTGCACCCTCAGTGGGCTAAATCGCTCCCTCTGTATTACCGCAGTGCTGTCCGAACCACACTTCTCCCGTTTGGCTGCTGTTGCCGTGGCAACCCCCACTATTTGGTCTCCAAACGCTCCAATAAGAAAGTCTGCCTTAGCTCAATCTCGTTCGTTCGACTGAACCGATGAGGGCACAGGAATGCCCTCAGCCTTCTTAGGGGGGACCTTTAGGCTGTTTATCTGAACCGTCTTCTCACACGTGTGCTTTTTCCACATACTTCTGTGTTCTCAATCGGAAAGGATGATATGCAAACGATTCATTTGCATAGGGCAGTTAGATGTTGGGTAGATAATTTACACGGTGACAGTGGTTCAGTAGGAGTACGTTACAGTTGGCAGGTAGATGAATTAGAGTTGGGATCAGGGTGGACAGTGTGGCTGCTGTGTTTGAATGCGTGTGTGTGTGTGTGTGTGTGTGTGCTGTGCATTGGAATGCTAGAGTGAGCAATAATGACTTGGAGTGCTGGATCGTGCTTTAGAGTTATTCGTTGTAACCTTCCTGACCCGTCTCCTCATTGGCTGACTAATTTTACAAACCTCATTCCCTATGTTGATAGACAATGGACCTTTGTGTGTGTGTGTGTGTGTGTGTGTGTGTGTGTGAGTGTGTGTGTGTGTGTGTGTGTGTGTGTGTGTGTGTGTGT
>JBBPDC010012572.1:0-13352 GCA_037974485.1 Hemigrammopetersius urotaenia | reverse complement strand
ACAGTTGTGGACTTCTTAAGCACTGATGTACGTCGCTCTGGATAAGAGCGTCAGCTAAATGCCGTAAATGTAAATAAACTGAAATAACTTGAAAATGGGGGGGGGGGGTTAAAACACTAAAATACAAGGTCAAGATGTATGCTGCAGCAGGCTTATTCTTCTTTTTATGATGGTTGACAACTTTTCAGTGTACTGATAGACTGCTTTACTCCACCTTACAGGTCACAATATTGGTGTCCAATTATATGTCTATCAGCTCCACAGGACAACCACATATTTGGACAGTCGACCATTTTTAGCACCAGTGGCAATAGCATAGTGGCCACACCAGGAGTATGCCTGTGTTTCTCTGGAACTGAGTGTATCAGGTGCAACAGCATTGCTGCAGTTCATTACTGCTTGGTTGAAATAACTATCATCTGATAATCTGTTTCACTGCAGAAATAAATGGAAATGCAGTAGAAAATGTAACTGCAGGAAGTTCAAAAACGTTCTCCTTGCTTTCAATGTGACAAACACATTTAAAACCCTTCCTCTCAATATAGAGCATCTGAATGGCTTTGTCTGATTTGGCACTCACATCAGACACAGACTATCTCTAAGCGAATTTGTCTCTAATGTTCTATTTTCCTCCCAAAGGGTCTCTTTATTTCCATAAAAAACAGGCGAAAAAAAGAAGCAAAAACTGGCAACAGTGTCAGGGTCAGCTCCCATTATGCCTGTCTAGCCGCTGACAAATTGAGCTTTTATCAATACCCATACACACTGGGACACATGGTATTTCTCACAGACACACAGACACCGCAGTTGATGAATGTCAATAGGCTTTGGATAAATAACATGTTGAAGCAATGGTGGAGGGTAAGTGACAGAGAGAGAGGCGAGAGGGAGAGAAAGAAATGTTCAGACCGAGGCACATTTCATCTTCATGAATTTGAGTTAGCAGTTTGTAAGTATTAGTTGTTTCTAATAGTGAAAAAGACACAGAATATGCAGTCTCTGATGTTTCTGTATTCACCTTTGTCCCAATGTGAAACCTCAGGATACAGGACCTCGGGACACACTTTTTTGATTTTGGGGAGTCTAGTGACAAAGCTTATAAAGTTTACTTTTTAAAACTTTTTACTCAACTATCAAATGTGTCCAAAATGTTCCTTTGTGTTTGTGGAGCCACCTTTAAATGTTCCTTGAATAATCAGTTTTCTTACGGTCACGGCTCGGTCAGTGGCCAGTAGGGGCCATGGTTTTTTGTTTGATTTTTGGGATTTTTATTTTGATGGTCATGCCTGTTTAGTGTCACATGTCTTGCTTTCACCTGTTCTGTGTTTGTTTCTGTGATTAGGTTCAGTATTTAAGTTCTGTTTTGTATGTACCTCACCGTCAGTCCATCACCTCTATTTCCCCTTGTTTTCGCCATGTTCCTGTTGCGGCCCTTGAGCCAGGTTTGTTTTTGTTTGTTTATTTCTGATGAAAGTCAACCACTACAATGGATACCTGCTTTCCAGTCTGGTCCATGCCCCGAGGTTAATCCCGGGAGCCAGCTAGACCCGGCCCCTGTGACACTTAATGAGGCCAGAAAACTTAAATTCCTTAGAACATTCTCTCCACCGCAGTGGCATAACAACTCAGACCTCTGAATCTGTTTTTTGTTATTGTGCTATTCATTTTTGTCCCTCCTTTTATTAGATGAGATGCTAAAGAAGATATTTTTTAGATATCAGTTCTAAAGGGTGTGGGGCACAGGAGGTGATCTGGAATATGGCAACCCAAAACAGGCATGCAGTGGACAGAGAGCTTATTAATGAAGTGTAAGTTAAGGAGAACAGGGGAAAACTGTAGCTCAGGATTCAGTTTTTTTTAAGAGAGCGGCTTCAGTGCAGTGTAGAAGGGAAAAAGAGGCATGTAGCTCCTCGCCTCTGAAGGCTTAATACTGAAGCCTGTGTGAGCTGATCCAACATCGCCCCCAAAGGCATACTCTGGCTTTGAGGGTGCCCTCCATGGTGCTGGAAGGTGGGTGTCACCAACAGTGTTACTGATAACATTTTTAAAGTGAAAATCATTTAAAATGAAATACAATCAGAATTTCTATTGCAACACTGACTGTGACAATATCAAAGAAAGTGGAAAGAATCTCAGAAATAAGTGCTTTTATGTCCAGCAGGGGGGGAAATGATGTCTCTGTATGCTCTACCCACAGAGCAAACAAAGTATGTTTTTTCTATACTTGCAGGCCAAGAGAATGCAGTGGAAAGGCATTTGTTCACTCTGCAGGTGGAGTATGCAGAGATGCCCCCCCACCATGAGTAGATGATGAAAACAGCAATCTTACCCACCCAGCGAGACCAAAGCCAATTGTGCTCTCTTGGACTCCTGGCTATGGATGGCTGTGGGACCACCAGGGAAGAAGGTCTTAGGCCGCGGTACCCTGGTGTTTTTACTTCTACACAGAGCACTGGGAAGTAGAGAACCATTGGCGATTTAGCCTCAGTATGAAAAAGGGTTGGCAGTTTATTGAAAGATCTCTTTCCACAATGAGGAAAACAATAAAAATGGGCAAAATCTCCTTTGTCTGCTCAAATGATGGCATCCTAATTTTATAAGGACACACTTATTAACACGGTGATCAAACTTATCAGATTCATGGAACAATTTTTCTTTCAAAAGCAGCGATTTTTAATTCGATTGAAAATCTAACTGAAGTCAGATCAATGATCAAAATCATCTATTTAAATCACCTCTAAAGTTAGTCTTAAAAACAAAAGCAGAAAAAGAATGCTAGCAACACTTTATTGCATCTACTTTAGACTTTTGTGACAGCTGGCACATACCTACATATGGTGCATTTCAAAATGTGTCTGGTGTTCTAACACTTTGTGGAGTAAAACTAACCTAAGTAGCCTCTATGCCTTTAAGCAGCCTCTCTCTCCTGTCCTCATCTCTGCCTCATGCTCTCTCTCACTCGCTTCTTTCCAGAAGCTCCTGCAGAGATGGAGCTTGCAGCAGATGGAAATGTAGTACTGTTATATAAAGAACAACAGAGAGAGAAAGACAAAGTATACTCCTACACATTCTTTTTTGCATGCATCTATATACTCTTCCTCTTACACATGCATTCTTCTCTCCCTGTCTCTCTTTCTCTTCCTCTCTTCTCACCTCCTGGGGTCTTTCACTTTGAGGGTGTATGAGACCTATAACATCCTCCCCCACCCTTCTCTCACCCCTCTCTGTTTGCATGTGTAGGTAGCAGGACCAGGGTTGCTGTGGATTATCTGATAAATGTTATCTTCTTTCTGCATCCCCTCTTTCCTATTCTCCATCCCTCCCACTTCTCTCATTCTGTCTCCCACCCCCTCTGCGCACCAAAGGCTTTCAAGTCATACTGTCTGACTCTGTCTGTAGAGAATCCCAACTGCAGTAATAATAGGCCTAAGTGTCTTAGGAACGCATATGGAATAAACCATTTCCCCATCCGACACTCCATAAAGTGTGTCTTTTCACCACTGGTGCACAGAATGATAAGTACCAGTGTGAGCTGCCCACACATACATGCAGTGCCAATGCATTTTCATGGCTATAACACAACATGAGCAGAACATTAAAGGAATAGTGTTTTCTACTCTGATCTGTACAGCTTTATTTCAAAGTACAAACCATGCAGTTCAGATGCTTTAGCCCAGATCTGACCTTTCTAGCATGAGAGTTCGCATTTGTCTGGTTAAGTGACTCATATCTTTAGTGTGGGCGCACCTGCAGTCTAAAATGATCTGCAAGCACAAATCCAAGCATGAATGATGCCTTATGAACATCAAACTAAGGCTGTCTGTGCCCTAGTGCACTCTATAGACTCGCCCTCAAAAAAAGATCAGATCCAGAACACCAGATTATGGAAAAAATTGGATTTGTGCCACGTTTATCTGAGAATGTGAACAATGGCTATACCAATAATTTCAACATGTTTGTGTGTGTTATGTGTGTGTTTCACATCTGTGTTGTGTCTGTTCTTGTTTTAGCCAGATAAGAAATTGCCTGCGGTACTGTAGTCATCAGAGACTGATGCTGGAAAATACTGGACCAGATTATCCCTTCATCGTTCATGAGACTATCACACGTGAAGGTGAGATTTTAATTTACTTAAACGTTCTGTTTTATATAAATTTTTTGTTCCAACAAACCCCTTGTATGCCATTTATATCAGTAATGATGACAGGTCACTGTTTAATAGAAGAGGTAGGGTTCAAAGTGAAATACAAAGCAAGTTCAACCATTGGCAGACTGTGAAAACATAGATGATCCAGTCTCATGACTCTTTAAATAATCCAAGTCGGGCAGAGGCAAACAGTAGCAGCAGGGCAAGACAAAACATGGGATCCAAAAAGAATAAGAACAAAGTCAAAAACTAAAACATGAGTATCATAGACATGGCTAAGAGCAGGAACACCTGGCAACAAGACTAAGAAAAGGGAATAATACATACCTCTCAGTACACCATGAAAGGCCTCTTTTACACTAAGTCCTTAAATAGTGCTACAACAAGAAGTCCTAAGTTAAGTTGGATAGAATGTCTGCAGCTCCCCCAGTGGCGAGGAGGGTGAACTGTGGTTCAGGTTGTCGCAATATCAAACACACCACCAAAAGTGTAGGTTGCTGAAATAATAACAATAAAAACAAAAACAATAATAATAACAATTATAATAATAATTATTAATATTATTATTGTTGTAGTTGTTGTTACTTTCATTATTATTACTGCTATTATCTTATTATTATATTACCTTTCTCAAACTCAAGGTTACTTTACAAAAACCATAAACAGCCCAAATTACAACAACACAGAGTACATTAACAGGAGAATACAAATAGAAAGCAGGATCTAGAAGAGGAATAACAATGAAAGAAACGATGCATTTTTAGATTTTAGGGTTTTAAAGGTAACAAGGGATGAAGATTCTATGTACTCAAAGTTTTTGGCAAAGTCTTTCTCAAGCACAGTCTTTCTTTTTACTCCCCTGATGGCTGGCTGGTCATTTTGTATGTCAGTCAACACCCCCTCGCTATTAAAGTAAATGGTTCTTTACCACTTACAATTATGTACAATTATGTACAATTATGTAATGAAACTACCAGATTCTATTATGACAGGTTTGTGAATCTACTGCCCAGCTAAAATAATCATTTCAAAGTACGCCCATCCACTTTTGAAACTAAAATTACATCATTGGTCTCTGCTGATCTGTTTATTTCTTCGGGGGAAGAAAATTACCTTGATAAATATATTCACACTGTGCTGACTCCATCCAGCCATTAGTGTTTAATTAGAGAGCAGATATGATACATTGGATTGCGTAAGCTCTTTAAGAGTGCAGATACTGCACTCAGACTGACTTTGTCATTGCTTGTGTTGATGTGAATGCCGAGGCCTGGAATGGAGCACATGATGCAATGCAAAGAAACACACACTTCAGGAAGAAGCCCAGCCTTGGCTCAAAGATCTATCTCACCGCCAGAATGCACAATACCTGCCTCCTTTGTTCCACTGTCACTGTTTCAATTTCCTCTCTTACAACCCTGCTTTCCTTTTTGTTTCTTTTTCCTGGAGAGAGAACATTAGAACTACTGTAGAGTACGCCGAGCTCTGTCAGTGAATAAAAAAGTGTGGCCACAGTTTATCATGTCGATGCTGAAGTTAAGCAACCCACGTGCAGAAAGAAATGATTACAGTAAACAACAAAAGAAATGAAAAATGTCGAGCTATTCTGCTTTGTTAGCGGAATTCTGTTATGAAGTGTACCAGCGTGCTTATGGCAGTCATCTTTTATTTCCATTCCAGAGGGTCTGGCAGTCTCTGTGGTTTGCAGACAGGAAAGAAGGCTGATTTATACAGAACCAGTAAAAGACAAAAGGCTTTAAATGCTTACAATTTGTGTCCAAGATGAATATAGCGACTTTGCTGCCTATGTTTGAATTTATCTCCAACATAATAAAAAAATCTAACATATTTTATATTAATCATTATTACATTTTTTACTTTTTTACTCCTTCTAAAGAGTGTATAATCCCAGCCCTTATTTTTTTAAGTTACCATCACATGATTAAATTGTCTAAATTAAATGGCAACATGTCATTATTAAATCATTTAAACTGAATACTTAACAATTATAACTACCCTTAATGCACAATACACATTCTAAGGGTGAAGGAAACTACTCTGAAGAACCTAAAGTATCAGCTTTTTACAAATGTACAGTCAGCTGGTGGCCTAGTGGTTAAGGCCCTGCGGTCAGGAAGTCATGGGTTTGAATCCCAAGACCGCCAAACACCTCTGAGGTACCCTTGAGCATGATAGTGTCCCACACACTGCTCCCTGACTGCTGTGTTCCTGGCTACCTGCTGCTTTACTCAGTGAATGGGTTAAATGCAGAGGAAGAGTGCTGTTCACACTGTGTGCTGTGGTGTGTTCAGAACGATCACTTCACTTCAGCTCCATAATTACTGGCACTCGGCTTAGATGCAGTTAAAAAAACAGTCACTTCAGTTCATGGGTGGCGGTAGCTCAGTGGGTAGGATACTTGCCACTGGACCAAGAGGTCATGGGTCTGAATCCTACCTTCAGCACCACCACTGGGTCCCTGAGCTAAGGAATGGAAGTTGCTTTGGATAAAAGCGTCTGCTAAATGCCGGAAATGTTAAAGATTAGATTTGTTTTCATTTTTGAGTTTGAGATAATTAACCGCAAAGACACCACCTATAGACACCACCAGACTTGCGTTTACTGGATCATGATAGCCATTGACACATGGCCAGGCAGACAATCACTTTTTTAAAAGATTTCTAAAAGATTTAGAAGATTTAACTATAACAAATGCTTTGGGAGCAGGCAGACATTGACAGCCACCAAATGGCCATTGACTTGGGGAGGGGGAAGTTACAGGTGTGGAACACCCATCTACCGAATATAAATGAATATCCATGTGAAAGAGCAGAGAGTCTCATTAGTTTACAAACATTTCTTTATATAACATTTCTGAATGCTCTACTTACCTTTGTGTAGCTAACACATATGTTTACGAGGTTCAAACTTAAAGTCTTGCTCAGACATATTTAGGGTGTGTTTTTTTACTTAGTTTGAAGACCTCTGAAAATATGTCATGTCATGTTTACATATAAGTGAAAAAAAAAAACAAATTTCATTACATTCACTTTACTCACATGTTATTGTTGCCGAGGCTTTCTAGAATATAACAATATTTGTCACTTTGGGATAGATGTTTTTAATTAGATGCAGTACTTAAAAATGTTAAAGGGTATCAAATTGCCTGAAAGTACCAGAAAGGCCTCAGAGGTGCTGCTAGAAACTGTGGGCACTATTAAAGAACATAGTATTGAGCCCCCGATATTACATAATTTCCTTTCTTAGATAGCGTTAGCACTCTCAGTGCTGGGTCCTTGGATTCATCCTAACTCCCAAATCCCCACTCATGGCACCACGGGTGTCAATAATAATGGAACAGACTGTGTGTAATAGATTTCAACTGGAAAGCAGTGAAAACAAGGGAAAACATTCTATGAGTGGGTGCACCTAAACATTTGGCTGGTGATATAAGTTAGGCCTGAGATCTTCTAATGCAGACTTAATAAGCAGTGTTGGCTGTGATACCAGTCATGGCTCAGAGTTAAACTCTGGTATATTGTTTTAATTAGTTAAAAATCCCCATAAGCTTTTATGTACATGGTAACTAGCACTTAAATACCACTAAACAACTGCACTTTTCATGTGAAAGAGGGTAAGAAGAGGTGAAGCTGTAAGAGTTTTTCCTATTGTCATAAAATCATGACATATATAGTATCATATGTTATGATATTGCATTTTTTGTTAAATTGCCTCATTCTAACTGCAATTTCAATAGAACTGGTGCCAATATGCCAGCAAAACTTTCCCCATCAGGTTTCATATTTAGCCTCATTTCGCACACACTCTCTGTCTCTGTTTTTTCTTTTCTCCTTTTCTCTCCAAATCACACACACATTTGGAGATAATATCCAGCCTGTCAAGGCATGTTCACAGCGCATCATTTCCCATTTCTTCAGGCAGCTGAGAAATTTGAAAGAAAGAAATAGGAGGAAGGTATCTGACCCCCCCCCTCCCCTCCCTCCCCTTACACGTACAGTTTTATTGCTGTTTCTGTAGTAATGGAACTGAAATGTGGAGAAGCAGGAAATTATTGGAAATACAGACAGTGGCTGGTCTGGGAGAACCTTTCCATTTTTTTTTGCAATAATCACACTTCCTTTACAGTATTATGATTCATGACCAGCACTAAAGGGCACTGTTACTCAGTCAAAGCACAGTTTAGAGTCCTTAGCGTTCTATCACGCCACTTCATCAGCTAATCACACGCATCAGTCATTTTAGAAGGTTATCAGAGCGGGATCCAAACAGCCGTCTGGCCGTTGCTACTGCCCTCCAGGTCCGTTACTTTAACTGAGTTACAGGGTTATAGGGCCTCCTTGTCCCAGTACTGAATTATGGGGGCACATTCGTCTACTCTTTTTAAAGCATTTGCACACATTTTCCCCCAATTACCCCTCAACCTCAAGAGAAATAAGCACAAAATACACTACCTGTCAAAAGTGTAGGGACATAAACGACTTTGATATAAAAAGGCAATACCTGCACTATGGTTGCAACCATAAAACTATTAACTAATACCTTGCCGTTTAGAATGGACTGTATTATTGGGAGACTTTCTGATTATTCTTCTTATTCTGGTTTTTCATCATAACTTAAAGCACAAATTTGCACAAAACGTCATTTAAGAACCTGGAAGATTTGAATGTTTTTGTTGCAACAAGGTGGGAAATGCATGAGGTCAGTGATGCATCCAGACCATGTGATTCAAATATGTACTGTACATATTTTCCATTAAAACTGTATTGCTACCACACACTCTTGTCTTTTACTTTAATGGTATATGGTTAATGTATGGGATGATTGGTTATTCTGTTCCAAATCCAGACACATTCTTGCTTCCAACATATCAACTTCAAGTGCTTCACCGGTTTAAATGTTGTGGTTGATGGGTGAATATTACGTCATAAGTAAAAACTACATTACAATAGAAAACAAGAGAACTTTTAGCTTCTAAGAATGAAAACTTTAGTGGAGTAAAAACGAGGGGCTGTTAATATCAAGGTTGGAAGCAGCTCATCTGTATGTAAAGTAGCTACACTGATTTTTTAATTATAGTCGCTCACAGATCTAGCAGACCTTGGCTTTTAGGACATTGGGAGTGTGTATCTGTGGGTAAGGTGACTGCATTGATCAGGTGAACAGATGTAGTGCCTCGCTGCAGCCTGTCTCTCACCAGACCCTGAGAGAGGAGATTCTTTATGACTCGTTTGTCCTTGTACAGTCACTAACTCCTACTCCATCTTATGACAAAAGCAAAGCCAGGCTCACATACAGCATGCAGAACACACAGGTCATTAAAAAGAACTCCTCAGTATCAAAGGCTTAATAATCTTCCTCGACTTTATTACAAGCATGCAGTTCCCCTAGACTAGTCTTTGGTCACATTCTCCTTGAGATCAGTACAAAAATAAATAAGGTGAAGGAATCCAGAGGGAGAACATGGAGAACTTGTCGACTTGTCCCGCGTTCTTTTAATTACACCGAGCTAGATAAGGCAGCCTGGGATTGAAAGACTTTCAGGTGTAAATTCAAGGGCATTTCATCCAGAGCCATGAGTCCAAGCCGCTTTTTCAAAGCTTAAAATATTCCAGCATTCGCCAGCCTTGAAGATTTGTTTAGATAGGAACTCATTGACTCTCTGTACACATCAGGATTCGTGAGGTGGGAGAAATTATTTTTGACATTTTCCTGATACTTAATGAGACGACCTTCAGACTTTTTGGAGAAAGGTAATGATTCTGATTCTGGAGAAAGCTACAGAGCCATCCTCTCACAGGCAAAACAAAAATGAATGCATTAAACCAAGACATATTTATTCTATATATCCTTACATAACATGTATGACCAGCAATGTGATTTGCTTACCAGTCTAATGTTTGGTTTCTTTGCGGAAGCAGCTTTTGCAATGGATGTAAAAATGATAAACCACACATTTCAACAATCATATTGACTACTATTAAGTAAGGTTCGCTTTTTCTTTGCTTGAAGTTATTCTCACTCTCTTCATCTGCTCCACAACACTGCCCACAGTCCGCATACAGGCATCATCTGTGTCTGGAAGTGCATGGAATGTGAAAGGAAACTCCCTTTGCTCCATTATAATGTAAATGCAGATTTGTGAACACCATTTTACTGTATCCAGTGAACTTTAAAATGATAAAGCTATGACAGCAAAACAACAATTCTAATGAAAAGTGTTCACACCTGCTTAACCTAACCTAACATTTCTGTGTGGACAGCAAAGAAAGAATATAACTGCAATGTAATTTCTACTGTACACATGGCAATAAACATTTTGAAACTTGAATCTGGAATCTCAAGTCAGTGGTGAATCTGGTGTTTCTGCAGCCCTAAGCAAAAACATTAGATTTTAATGCAGAATAGAATATTGACTTTGTACATTTTAACCCTTGCAAAAAATCGTAAATCGGTGATGCTTATCATACAATACCCTAAACTCAGAAACACATTTAGGCTTTGTATACTGTAATTTAATAGCCTAGTGCCTAATTGTAACAATCCATTCTATTAGCCAGTGTTTCTCTGATAACCAAGTCATCCCCCTTAAATGGCACCTTTTTCTCATGTTTTAGAAATTCAAAATCAAAATGCTTTTGAAAAACATTCTTCCAAGGAACCAAACACATTGTGGTCTAAGCTCAAATGAACTGTGTTTGCTTGCCATTCTCTAGTTAGTGTACACACACATATTGTTACTATGGCACCCAGTGTGGATGTGCATGCGGTCAAATCCAAAAATCTGGTTTTACAAAGAAAGTGTGAACAAAGCAAAGAAAATGAGATGCATCCAGACCCCTCCAACAAACAAGGTTCCAAACAAACAATGACCAGGGAAGGACAAGGGGGCATATATGTACAGACATGAAAAATAACTAACTGCTGGGAAGGATTACAAATGGGTGGGGTCACAAACTAAACATGACAAGAGGGCAGAGCTTTGGAGAAGCAAAGACAACCAAAATGAGAACAAATGAGTAGACAACCAAAATGAGAACTAAAAGCACTTAGAAAGGAAAAAACAAAAAGGTGGAAAAGGCATTTAATACCATTACAGCAATTTCTAGTCAGAATAATAAATTAATATGAGATGTTTTTAGGTCTGGATTTCATTCAAAGCCAGTAAAAGACAGAGAAGAGCAACATCACTCAATTTCTTTGCCAAATAAAAGGCTAGACGTCTTTTTGTCAGTACATACAAATGACAATTCTTTATTATTACAACACTACACACTGCTCCACCGTGGGGCCCCTTTAAGAAAACATTTAGTACCAGTATTTTCAGTTGAGGGTCGATACAGATCCGGCCATTCCTACCGACAGGCCATTAGTCCATCAAAATTCAAGGTTTCAGTATTTATCGTTGAACATAAATCCACCTACTCATTTGTACATGCTCACAGTCTGAGGGGGGTTTAGCCTGCAGATGATGAAGGACCATCAAATGAACTTTAGGTGAATGTCAGAGAACTTTGGTTCACTCCAGTTTCATAGCAGGTTTTACAACTTACTGTCTACTTCAGGGTACATTTATAGGTGTCATATAAACATTGTGAATCACTGGACTGCAGGAAACCACACTGTTTCTTTCTCTCTCTCTCTCTCTCTCTCTCTCTCTCTCTCTCTCTCTCTCTCTCTCTCTCTCTCTCTCTCTCACACACACACACACACAGATCCTAGAAAGGTAAGCCCCAGGGACACACACTGACCCAGTACTTCTCTAAGGTTTTTCTTTCCTCCAAGGGATTTATCATTTTAGTAAGGAAATGTAAATCTTTTATACCTTCACTCACCACAATCTCTCTCTCCCTCTCTCTCTCTGTCCTTTCTCTTGGTGAGGAGAGCAGAAAATGTGATTCTGGGTGAGCATGTAATCCAGAGGATGTGTAAGAGGATGTTGATTGCGCTTCGTTCTCTCTCTCTCTCTCTCTCTCTCTCTCCGTCTTCAGGCGAAGGGAGTAGACAAGGTTCCAGCTCAGGGATGCATCACTGTGGCCAACTGTGCCAATGATTAGCCCATTTAGCAATATGGGTCGCATTTATTATGTATGTCAGTGAATTCAGTCCTTACTGAATTACATATGGGAGACCTAAATAAAATGTGGCTGTGATGAAAGCACTTATGTGGTTTATGAAACTACACTTTAGGTCCACTTTATTAGAAACACTTGCATTCTACTCTCTGGAGACTTTATGAGGTCCACCTACATCGTACAGTAAGTCACTATATTAGTGTACAATTTCAGACTGTAGCCCACAGGTTTCCAGCTCTGGTCCTGTTTGGTCAGTGTCCAGCAATGTTTATATACACAGCTTAAACACACCAGCCTTCAAGGACCAGCCAGTCTCTTCCAGACCATATCCGTCAATTGACATGCACTCTCTGTCAGGTACCATCAACTCACCACTGGTCAGTTTCTGCCAAAAGGATCACTCAGACTGAGATATTATTTTGGTATGAGTGTCTCTGCTAGAAAATGGTCTGCAATTGGAAATATATCTAGCCAAAAGAAAATTCTTTGGAATCACAGTTTGACCACTGAAGTGATCATAAAAAGCATTTTCTCTGTTTTCTTATTTTAAATAAAACCGTTTAATGGAACAAACAAAGAATGTCAACATTTAATCTCATTCCATATAGTCTGCATATGAAACTTAATCCACACAATATGTTCCTATTTGCACTTGCCAGTGAAATTTCACAAATAATATTACATTTGTTTAAATGCAATTCACTGTAGTGAGTGTTCAGCTTTGATTTTGTGCCCTTGACAAAAACTGCTTTGATGGTATTGAAGCCTTCCTATAACAGCACATCATATCCACAATGGAGGAAATGCTAATTTAACCAGTGTCTAAGTACAAAGCCCTTAAGCACTTTGTCCTCAGAAGTATTTAATTATCTGATATTGTATTTATATGTTTGCTGGTTATGGTAGGAATAATGCTTGCTATGCTTAAGGAGTTAGCTAGCTTGCTAACGGCACCAACTTTAAGCTTGTTCTGGTCAATAAGCAGCCTCAGCTACACCCATTTCACAGAGCATCATGAACTGCAAATGTCTAGTGTTACTGTAGTCTCAGCCTCAGACGTCACGCCCACGGAACGTTGGCTAAACGTCTGATGCATATGGTACACTTAACTG
>JBBPDC010012523.1:0-13355 GCA_037974485.1 Hemigrammopetersius urotaenia | reverse complement strand
TGACACAAATCAAAACAAGGCAAAATAAGAGACCCAAACAAAAACACGGTGGCCATTAATGGCCCTCAGCCGTGACAACTCTTCCTTAGAATGATTACACATTCCATCAAAAGTGGAAATCTTCCAAGTTCGCTCTATGGTGCTGATATCTCACTTATTTTAAAAAACGGAAAGATCCTCAAGATGTATCATTTTATCGACCGATTAGTTTTCTGAATGCCTACCTTACATTTTTCACAAAAATCCTTGCCAACAGGCTGAATAAGTTTGTATCTCACATTATCCATCAGGATCAGACCGGTTTTATCCTAAAAATATTCCCTTTTATAAACATTCGTCATTTAATAAATATCCTGTACAGTCAACATCCTTCCTCTTCCAGCTGTGCAGTTCTCTCACTAGATGCCCAAAAAACATTTGACCAGATCGAGTGGTCATATATGCTAGCGTTATTAAAGGAATTCGGTTGGGGGGGAGGGTTTTATTTCAAATGGTAAATTATTGAATAGACACCTTGTCACGACCTGGTCCCGGGTAGGGGAAAACAAAACCTGGCACGATGGCCGATAATTCGGGAAACAACACAAGGGAACAGAACCGGCATAAGGTGAGTGTATGTTCGCGTGAGGGATAACTAAGACAGGCATCTATTTGTACATAGAGGTGAAGAGAGATGAAGTGAGGTGCAGGTGCTAGAGTAACTACATGGTGACTAGGTGAAGGTGAATGAAGGTGAGTCCAGGTGAGTATGGGCAAGTCCTTGGTCCTAAAGCTACCCCCCAGTGGTTGCGGCCGCGAATCGTGACACACCTAGTAGCATCCGTATTTATGAACCAAGACAAGTCTCAATATTTTTCACTTCAGAGGGGAATATGGCAGGGGTTGCCCTCTTACTGTCACCCTTACTGTTTGCCCTTGCAATAGAACCTCTAGCCGTGACCATTAGAAAACATTAAATCATATGAGGTACAAAAATAGGATCGTTGGTCCACAAGATATCATTATGCGCAATTTATATTTATCTTACGCTCATCTCTCCCACCGTTATTGGATTTGATTAAGTGTTTTGGGACACTGTCTGGCTATACCATAAACTGGGGAAAATGCTGCTTCATTCCATTTTTTGAACAACCTCCCCAAAATCACTCAAGACTTCTATCAATATCTCCGCATAAATGTTCCAATAAATCCCAGACTTCTTTATCAATTGAATTTCTTACCTATGACTAGGTACGAGAACGTTAGAATGTTAGAATATCCAAATTACACTTCAAGCCTAAACATTTGGGCAGTTTTTGCCTCCCTCAAATCCAGCATTATTACTTTATGTACTGGCAGGCCAGAATTGGACCCCTGGGCTCCCACTGATTTAGCATGGGTAGAGTTAGAAGAGCAGGCATCTTCATCAAAATCATCTTTTTACAGCAATAAAAATTGAACCAGATGGAAAAAGCATGCAATATACCTACTCACCAATCTATCAAAATCATTATTTTCCACCTGGTCAGTCTAATGGTGCTCTTCTTTTTTGGAGAGAAAAGGGGCTTGTTATGCTGAAGGACCTTTGTATCAATAATACATTTCCTTGTTTTGACAACCTTAAAGAAAATTTGGCCTTCCTCCTAATCTTCCTCCTAATTTCACCCCAAAAATCAAAGGCAGTCAGAGAGCTGAGGCAATGCTGTTTTATTAAATGCAACATCATGGTCGTGAGAGCAAGTGGCCAGTCTCGCTCTAGAGGCAGGACCCAAAAAATACAGGAATTTATAGGCTTTTCAGATCATACACATACTTACGCCCAGATAACACCCATTCTTGGCTTCTCAACAATAAGAGCACTTGTTTAAACATTCAAGTGGAGCCCGGGCTCCATCTCTGAGGAGACCCCCGAGTGTAGTAGGACTGAGGGGGTCGTGCCCTGGACTATACAGGAAGGGCCCTCGAGTGGAGCCCTTCTGGAGTGATGAGTATTGTACTATAGGTATGATTACTGCACAGGCGGCAGTTCCAGGGACTACAGAACACTACAATAAATAGACAATAAATAGACAATGTAGCAGAGTAACAGCAATATATATAATATATATAATATTATATATAGATAGATATATAAACAAAGTATAAACACTTTAACACTTTAAAAATGTGATGATCAACCAGGAACTATGCATGTATGTGCATTTGTGTGTGTTCAGAGCCCGGATAGCCTGTGGTATGAAGCTGTTGCACAGCCGTGCAGAACAAGAATTTGCCAGACAGTAGAAGGGAAAAGAGCCCATCTAGTGTGTGGGAACAGTCCTTCACAATGTTACTGGCTCTTGTTAAAGCAGCAAATTTGTAAAATGTCCTTGGGGGGGGAGTTGGGAATAGCCTTCTCAAAAGTTGTGTGTGTGCAGGTGAGTGCATGTGTGTGTGTGTTTGTGTATTTTTTTTGGTATATATTATTTTGCAATTTTTATATAACCACAAGGCAAACAATAGTTTAGCTGGGATGGGGGGGGTCCCTTTGCCTTTTCCAGGAGGGAGAGAAACAGGCTCCAAACAACTGAAAAAGTTTATCCATTTTAATGACTGAGATCATGTCAGCCATCCATCTATGAAAGGAAGGAGGAGAGGGAGATTTCCATTCTTTCAAAATGAGACTCTTGGGAACCATTGACTCTAGTATCCATGATAGTTGTACGGGATGAACTGTGAGCATCCAAAAATACCAAGGAAAAAGTCAGTTTTATACTTTTGCATGCCACTCAAATATTTTAGTTCAGAATTCTGACAATGCGGGAAACAGAAGCAATGTGACAGTGTACCCGCTGCTACCTGGCACCTATCACACAGTGACGAAACAGAAGGGTAGAGTAATGCAAATGATTGCCTTGAATTGAATCAGCTGATATACCAAGAGTTAACAGAGCAATCCCTTACCATTGAGATAAACTTGCTCCAAACAGCTTCTGTCGGCTCAATGCCCAACCTTCCATCTTCACATTGGAGGCTACAGCACAGCTATTAAACAGATATGCAAATCTGGTGACACGGTGTCTGGATTTTGGAGGCCTTGTTAGATTATCAAAAAACCTGTGCTGTATTGGAAGAGTTAAGATAAGTTAAGTTAAGATAAGAAGGAAAGTTAAGATAAGAAGGAACTTTAATTATGCAGAAATGATTTTGTCATAAACATTCTCAGTGCAACAAGATGAGTAAAGATAAGACAATAAAGAGTTAGGAAGAGAAAAAACAAAAAAACAAAAAAACAGTAGTAATAGTGCAAACGGAATAACATAGATAAATAACAGCTTGTGCCTCCATAGAAATACATTGACCAATAGAAGATGACCCTAAGGTCACCATGCTTTTCAGTTATTCTAAAGTCATTCTAAAATTCTAAATTCTAAAATAATAGAAAAGGTTTAGACATAAACCTTCATAACACCCTACATAATTCTTTATAATACCTGACATGCATAACCTGACATTCATAACTTTCATTCATATCTGACATAAACCTCCAAACCATCTGAATTATTAATAGCACTTGATATAAACACTTCATAACATGGCATGAACCTTTCTAACAACTGACAATCTTTCATAACAACTGACATAATTCTCTATAACAACTGATATACACCGTCATACCAACTGACAAAACGCTTCACAGACATCTACAACAAGTCATTCGACCAATCATCACATTTCCTGATGTGAAATTATATAAAAATGGACCCAAAAAGCCTTTAGGACAACAGGCTTGTTGAAGGCATTATGAAGGCATCATGAAGCCTTAGGGATGCCAGTCTTAAGTCATATCTGTCCAGTTATTGGTTCTCATGATGTTTCTGCTGTTTTCTGATCTCAAAACAATCAGAAGAAGACAGAGGTGCAAATTCGATAATCCTAAGTCTAATGTGACTGTAAATTATTATGTAACAAACTAATTATTGAATAGTGTTGTTGCATCATTTAAACATTACATCCAACATTGCGTAGGAATACTAAGCTAAAGGCTAACCCTAAACATCGCACATAGCACCTATAGTGGACAAAACAGCTTAATAACACACCTGGACTACAGTGCTGTCAAAAACGTTGGTCACACTAAGCAGTTTCAGATCTTGCATTATGTCATGAAATTACAAACGTATGTTTCTCTCGTGTAAAAAAAAAAAAAACACCTGCATGTAATTTAAAGAAGAAACAACTGATAGTAAGTGACAGTAAATTTCTCTGGACAAATATTAGTTTGAACAAGTAAAAACATCTAAAATAAAAATGAAAACATCCATGGCGAATGGAAGAGGCTTCAATTTGGAGGTAGCTCAGCAGGTAGGATACTTGCCTCCAGACCAAGAGGTCATGGGTTTGAAACCTACCTTCAGCAAATCCACCACTGGGTCCCTGAGCAAGACCCTTAACCCCAAGTTGCTCCAGGGAGACTGTCCCCTGTAGGTAGGGAATGCAAGTCGCTTTGGATAAAAGCGCCTGATAAATGCCGTAAATGTAAATGTAAATCCCCTGACCAGTTTTCTGCATCTCTCCTGCATAGACTCAACAGCACCTGAGACACACACACACACACACACACACACACACACACACACTCCTGAGAGAGGCAGAGCTATAGAGTGAGCTGCACCCAAGAGATCAGGAGAGAGACAGACCACCACTATTTATTTGAAGATACCTGCAGAGGAATCGTATCTGCTTTGATGGAGCTGAGTTCCTGACCTCATTCTGTCAGTTGGCTCATCTCTGCTGACGCTGAGGCCCAGAACCACTGAGTTCAACACATGCCACATCTCCCAGCAAACACAAGTCAATACACCCCAGCGCAGCGAACACAGGATGCAGGTATGGTTGAAACACAGAGGCCATTTTGGGACCACTGTTTCAGGAGATGAAGAGTGCTTCAAACAGGACAGAGGGTAGGAATCAAACGTCCATCCCAGCACTCCCAGAGCACAGCGGCCTCATTCTTCAGGAATTCTCAGAACCGTGCACAGGGGCAGGAACACAACTTCTGCTTTTTTGTCTTCAACAAGGTTTGTGTACCTGCAGCTCCTCTGGGGATTTATACAGAGCAAGATATTCACATCCATGAACATCAAAGCATGTAGTGCTGGATATGACGAAACCCTGACCAACATGGACTCTGATTTTATTGATAATAAAATAAAAAGGGGATATCACACACCTGCTCTCTGACCTCCACTGGCTACCAACAACTATCCAAATCACAGACTATCACCTACTGACTTCTCAAGTCAAGTCAAGTAGATTTATTGTCATTTCAGCCATTTCTGCAACATTCCTCCAGGATCAAAACATTCCTCTGGGACCGCAACGTTCCAACAGGACCGCAACGTTCCTCAAGGACCACAACAAGTAGGTGTTTATTGTCATTTTAGCCATATAGACAGAACACAGTGAAACCAAACAACATTCCTTAACATTCCTCCAGGGACACCACATTCCTCCAGGACCATGGGGCAACACAAGAAGAAAAACACCAAAAGGTAACACAAGTGCAAACAGGACAAAACAGAAAGCACGCAAAGAAAGCAGTACACAGTGAAATAAAACAATGTGAATCTCCAGGACCATGGTGCAACACAAGAGCAGAACGGAACAGAACACCATAAGACCATAAGAGGGCAGACAAGACAAAATGTACAAGAAAAACACAAGAGCAACAGAGCACCTGGACAAGGCAACATTTTGTGTAATATATGGTAGCTACAGCCTGGAAAAATAGTATTTTTTTAGCAGAAAAAATGCAAACAAGACATAAATAAATATGATTGTGCAGATATAGCAGGACAGAGAATGTGAATTGTAATAAATAGAAGGTAATTAAAGTCTGAGTTGTTTGGGGTGGGGGGGGGGGCAGCTTTGTGGATGCAGTAAGTAAATGTCTGTGACAGAGGAGAGAGAGACCCTGATGATCTTCTCAGCTGTTCTCACAACCCTCTATTAAGGTCTTGTGATCTGAAATGTAACAATTCCCATACCAGGCTGTGATGCAGCTGCAAAGAATGCTCTCTGTGGTCCTTTTGTAGAACATGGCGAGGGTTGGGAGTGGAAGATGTGCTCCCCTCAGTCGCCCCATTAAGTAGAGATGTAGAGATGCTACTGGCCTTTCTTGTTGATGAAACTAGTGTTGACGGTCCGGTCCATGTGAGGTTCTCAATGATATAAAAACCAAGGAACGTGGTGCTCTGGAGGATCTCCATGAGGAGCTGCTCAGCAGGGAGTGATTGTTTGTTCGAGGTCAACAACCATCTCTTTTGTTTTATCTACTGGAAATAGGTCATCATTGGATCTTTCAGCAAGACAGTGATCCAAAACATATACCCAATTCAACACATAAATAAGTCACCCGACACCCAATCAACCTTCCTCCATGGACACCACAATCCCCGGATCTAAATCCTCTAGATAATCCGTGGGTTGACCTAAAGAGGAGAGTGCATAAGAGCGGATCTGGGACTCTGGACAATATAGAGAGACTGTGCAACAAGGAATGGTCAAAAATCCCTCATTCTGTACTCTGCAACTTTGTGAAATGTCATAGGAGGTTAAGTGCGGTTCTTTTGGCAAAAGGAGTTTGTACAAAGTATAAACCACAGGGGTTCAATAAGCTAAGCTGCTATCATGATGTATGTCAGAGTCTTGCACTCTATACACATATAAATTATACCCTGTAAACTTAGGTTTTTGTGAGACATGCTTCTTTATATGCTTCTTTTTTGTAGTCATATATCAATGATTGTACGGCATCCTTGGGTGACCTAAAAGGCGCTTTATAAATAAAATGTATTATTATTATTATTATTACTAACTCTGGGCTCTGTTTCGTCTGACTGTAACAACTACACATTTACCATGCCCAAAAATGTACCAGACACAACCAACCTTCTTCCATGTTCCCAGATCTAAATCCCCTAGAAAAACTGCAGGATGAACTAAAAAGGAGAGTGTGTAAGAGGTCCTTTCTCCAACCTTGTGAAATGTCATAGGAGAAGATTAAGTGCGGTCCTTTTGACGAAAGGAGGCTGCACAGAGTATTAATCACAGGGATGTCAATTATTGTAGCACACATGATTTCATGTTAAAAAAAATATATATTTCTTAATGTGGGATTTTTTCCCCACTGAATAAATGTACTCAGATTAATGGTTGGGTTTTTCTCATTTTTTAATTGCGATGGTTATCAGGGGTGCCAATAATTTACATCTACGTTTACGGCATTTGGCAGACTCTTATCCGGAGTCTGTACTCTAGTAGTCTACATCTGTTCTTTAAACCTGAAAAGCTATTCTTAAATCAACACCCGCTATTCAACCAAGTTACTGCCAAAAAATGGCATACAACATCAGTCATATTGCTCACCGAGTGCTCATAGTGCCTGCTGGGGTAGGAGTAAGAGTTTGTTTTATTGCTTCATCATAAGCACATAGAACATATTGTGAGGTACCATAGATTGCATATGAACAATAATAACCCAACACCCCCCAGAAAAAATTCAGTAGATGAAAACAAAGCCACTAAGATTTCAAATTTCTTTACAGTGGTGATTTCCAACATTTCCAACACATATATAGATGTTATAAGCACTATGAATCCCCAGTGAAGCTCCATGTGTCTTCTGAATGTATATATGGAACACTGAAGATGGTAAAATGGTAAGAAAGCTGAACTAATTCAATTGGCTTTGGAGCCAGCTTTCTCATGATGCTTTGTATGTACCCATCCACCATTAATGGGTTAGTTTTAAGACGTCCAGTTCCTTTCAGAGCCACTGTGAAGAGTTCTGACAAATTGATTTTCTTCAGAACCACTAAGCTCCTTTTTATGTGGATATTTTGAGGAGTTCTCTTTTAAAATTGTATGTTTTTTTTAATTATTGTAGCTGTAGCGGAGAGCAGGTGTGACTGCAGGTGTATCAAATTCTGAATAAATAGGAGCCAAACATATTTCCTGGTAAAATGAAGGGGGTGGAAAACTCCCCCACCCCCCTGCAGCTGCAGTTTTTGTGGATCCTGCAGCAAAAATGACTTTTCAGCCTCAGTGCAGCACTCATTAGCCAGAGAGGTGGCTGATCAGTAATCATGGCAGCTGGGGGATTTATGACCTTCATTTGGGCTAAACTGGGACTGGGAAATGCTGGGTACTCTCTCATTAGATGATACGGACACACTCAAACTGAAATTATCTAACTTAAACTATCTTGCAATATTGATTAAACAATAGCTCATCATGCTCATCACAATCAGAAATTCATTGGAATGATCCTAGGGTGCCATTAAAAGTGAGTGAATTGTTCTCAAGGTTCAATGTTACTTTAATGTCATCAAGAGCTGTGTACACATACATAGTGGAGTCAACATTTCCATGGGCCATAGTGCAATATATAGCAACATTCAACAAAGTTCGTTTTACAACAGAATCAATACTATAAATATACAATAATATAGTAATAATGCAATAGTATAGTAAGGGATTTAAACCTTCCAGAATGACTAATAGTGCAGCACAATCATGATGCAGTTTGGTTTAGCAGAATTAAACCACACTGGATCAGTCTTAAACGATCTTGTTATCAAATCACAGGGCATAAATGTGCTTATTGTGGCAGTATACAGCAGGTAAGGAGCAGGTGATGTTGAAAGTCCAAAGTGTAATATGAAAAGTATATAAATCCAGGGTATTCTCCAGTTATATTTAGACTAATTTTTCATTTGACAGAATGGCCACTGGGGGGCTGAAGTACGCTGTATCAGTGTACAACAACAGTGCAAACATATTTCATCACGAGTGTGAATGTGTGTGTGAGTGGGTGTGTTCATTGTTAATAAAGGTTTGACCGTTTGGTGAGCCTGTGAGATTTCAATGGAACAACAAAGCCAGAATATATGAATTAGCTCAGTACTGGAATAAGGGCACATACACTCTTCAGACATGAAACACACTCTTTATGCTTTATCTGGGATGGATGGGGGTTGGGACCTTTCTGGATCCTGTATGATTTCTCAGTTATTCAGAAGGTCAGTTGTTCTGCCTAAATACCTGCATAAATACCAGCTACATTGTGAATCTTAAATGCCACTCCATTAAACAATGTTTTATATCCAGAATGCTGTGGCTCCAGATCAGTTTTGTGTGTAAACAGTGAAAAGGATCTGGATCAGTTTTGTCTGCCTCCAGGCATTGCAGGATGTGTGAAGGTCAATCAGCAGCTTTAATGACCATGGAGCCCTGGCAGATGTTTAATGAAGCTGCAGGTAACACTGGGCTTCCACAAGGAGAATTCTGGAAACTGTTAAGCCAACACACAGACCATTACTCTAATATTAGTGTTAATAAAAACAGTCACTGCCCAGATAAGTTCCTTTTAAACATGAATTTATATATGTTATGTTACACAGCACTGTACATAAATTGTTACAGTACTGTGCCAAAGTTTTGAGCCACATTTCTTCATATTTTGCTTCCAATGTGCCAGACTTCCTCATATTTTTACTGTAGTTTTGTTTGTTTTAATGTTTGTTTATTAAGCCACACCATGACCTATGTATGAATCGTTCAAGTATAACAAAGCCATATTGCTTAAGGCATGAACTAGAGGTGTGTGTGTGTGTGTGTGTGTGTGTGTGTGTGTGTGTGTGTGTGTGTGTGTGTATGTTGGTGCTGGAAGAACAGATTTTTGATGGCAATTCTCTCACCTGACCTGGTGCTGGTGACCCCCATCCCCTCCTGGCTCTGTGACAGCTCTGGCTGAGTGGGTCAGTGTGTAGGTGGTGAGACTTTGTGCCTTAATTAGAGACCCTCTGAGAGGCAGTAGTGTGCTGGAGAAGTTAATGGCGTGCAGAGGGATCATGTTGCATCCTGTTTCGATTGAAGTAAGTGACCTACTTAGAGAGAACTGACCAGCACTAACATCTGACCTCTAAATGTGAGAGTAAGAGACTGTGAGAAGCTGTGTGTGTGTGTGTGTGTGTGTGTGTGTGTGTGTCCACCTGTGCCCTCTGGATGTTATAACCATGACTGAACTCACATTAAATGGGTTCAGCATCATTTCCTACACTAATTCCGGGACCAGTGATCATTCCTCAACTGGATGAATTATTGAATAATTGTATTGTCCCTTTCAATAAGAACCAATTTGTTCCCTAGACATTTACTGGTTTTACTTCTAGCTCATTTACACACATGTAGTTTGAAAACCATGTCGTATACTGCACTATACAGCAAATTATATTCAGCACTGTGTCTTTAGGCACTCCTTGTCTTGTCTTTGGCTTATTAAGTAGATTAAATGAAAGAAATAGGAGCACACTTTTTACTGCAACAAACTGCAAAGCACCTAAAGATACTAGATGAGATAAAGGTGTTCCAGTGATTTAGTATTCTACACCACCAGTATGCCAATCCCTGGACTGATCATCTGGAATCAAATGTACCTTTTTCTTCACAATGCCTTAAATTAGATGACTTTGTTATGCTTGAATCTTTCATATGTAGGTCACTGTGTGGCTTAACAAGCAAAAATATCCCCCTGAAACTGGTCAGGTACAGGTCCTGGACTGAAAATTAGTTTGAAAGTCTTCAAGACTTATGCAAAGAAATGAGGGGTGGCTCTAGACATTTTCACACTCCTGCAGTTTGCATTTATCTTTGACCATTAGCTGTCCCACAGAGGGGTATGTTATGTGACTCCTGCAGAGCTTGAGAGAAAAGTGGCACTCAGGAATCCAAGCAGAATTTGCAAACTGGCCTGAGAAGCGAGAGGTAGAATAATCTGACCGTTCCAGCAGGTGAAACAGGACTGTCTAAATTGTGTAAATGTTCTTTGACAATTTGAAGACTAGAGGATAACAGAGGATAACATGTTGTAGCGACAAGTTATAGCTGATTTGTGTGAAACAGCATCTATATGCCACTATTAATGAGCTACAAACCTGCTGCTGAATTCTGAGTGGCTGTTTGGCTGGTTTGTTGAGCCAGGCAGTTAGAACTGTTGAAGACACAAGGAAATGTAATGTAAACATATTTGATGTACATCGCTCTGAATAAAAATGTCTGCTAAATGCCGTAAATGTATATGTAAACACAGCAAGTTTTACAATTGTAGCTTATGTGGGTTTTGAGATATTGAAATGTGTGAGTTGCAGCACAACATGCGAATTAAGTTGGAGCCTTTAAATAGCAATATATTGACCTGTGAAGCACTAGACTTTGACATTGGCATTATTCACTAGGTGGTGCTACTCCACAAATGGGTTGTAATGAGCTAGGGTCATGTGCTTCCTAGAGGCTAACATTCCATAAAAATAAAAAAAGAGAGAGAGAAACGGTTTACAAGCCTTTGTCCCAAAAAGGGCTTTGTGCCACCTCACTTCAGGGGCTGCTAGCACAAAGAAAGATGTCTACATAGGGATGTAAGCCACGTGGTGCTTCAAGCACACCAAGCTTAATGTGGAGTGGAAACACACACTCCTACAGTAGAATCCCACAAATACAGGAAAACATGCTAGTGTGTGTGCGTAATCTTGCTTTGAAAGATCTTCCTTCATTGAGAGCTGTCAGTCATTTTCCAGCAACTCCCACACATTCTCTCATCTTTACACTTGCTGAGGGGAGAGGACTGTCTTCATGGGGACAGTGGTTTGAGTGACACCTGTCAGAGTCTCATAAAAGAGATAGAGAGGGGTTTTCTTTAGACCAGGGGCCCTGAAGGCTGAGGACAACCAGGGCTTTTGGTGACAATGGGCATTTCATTGGAGGCATTAAAAAGGGAAAATGCGAGAGGTGAGAGTGGGAAGAACATTTTTTATGTTTAAAAATAATCTTACAGAGATTTCCTCCTAGAACTGTTCTTGTGAGTCTATGTGTAGTTGAGACAGGAGCACCAGCACCATATCCAGTACATGTTAACCGAGTATTTAACCATCCAGGACATTTTTAAACAACCTGCTGGTTTGGTTTTTACTGAATAATTTTGAAAAACAAAATTAATCAAGATTAATACATTTTCATATAACACACCAGCCATAGTTCTGGAGATCTACCCCTCTGAGAGCTTAAGTTCCTGGAGGAACCCCATAGGGTTTTATCATGTTCCACGGTGGTCTTAGACATCTACCTCCCTTAGAAGCCTATTTTTACCATGATCCTAGAAAAGCCTTGTTTGGTTTCAAAAAGTTCTGCAGTGATCACCAGCACTGGTCCTGGAGATCAACCCTCCTGAGAAGTCCATTCTGACTAATTATCTTCTTCTGAAGGGCCTGATTAGCTTAAGAAAGTGGGCATCATATTAAACACATTAGGAGTAGGAGAGGAGTGTGTACTGTGTGAACAGTTGAAAAGACAATAAATACTTGCCTGACTTGACTAGAAGTTGTTAGAGTATCTTTGAGCTAAAATTACATATTTTATGTCCTAAAATTTTAAATTTGCACCTGAACATCACATTTTGTTCTCTGCTCTTGGATCTATCCTCAGTGCTGAGTCAGAGGCGAGCCTTGCAATGTTTCCTTCATAGTCAAGATACAGAAGTACAGTAATGTCCAAAAGTCCCTCTTTTTCTTCAGATTTTGCTTTGTATCACTTTGTTGGTGCAGAAATACTATTTTATGCCTGCCGCACTTACATTTGGCATATTAAGTATACTAAAATGGAAGAATTGGGAACAAATGTTTTACTGAAACAGGCTAAAAAATAGTCAAGGTTATAGTAAAGGTTGCCTAGATAAAGGTGTTCCAAACACTCAGCATTTAGGATACACATCACCAGTCCATCTGTACCTGATACATATGTAAGCCACTATGTGGCTCAACAAACAAAAGCATTCCTCTGAAACTGGTCAGGTATAAGGATTGGACTGAAAATGAGACTGGACCTTTGAATGCAAAATATGGAAAATGAGAGGCTATACAACTTTTGCACTGAACTATATAAGCACACATGGTTGTTCAGATGTCCAGATACGTTCAGCCATGTAGTAGATTTATATACACACATTCATCCCACAAAGGACAATGGAGGATTTATCTGAAAAGCCTCCTTTGAGCAGACATAAATTTTGTACTGTAATGACTTTGGTGAGTGTCTCAGGAGATGACACAATATGATGGATGCATGCTTTTTGAATGTGTGTGTGTGTGTGTGTGTGTGTGTGTGTGTGTGTGTGTGTGTGTGTGTGTGTGTGTGTTTGTGTGTGTTTGTATGTGTGTATGTGTGTGTGTGTTTGTATGTGTGTGTGTGTTTGTATGTGTGTGTGTGTGTGTGTATGTGTGTGTATGTGTGTGTATGTGTGTGTATGTGTGCGTGTACGTGTGCGTGCGTGCGTGCGTGCG
>JBBPDC010012495.1:0-13357 GCA_037974485.1 Hemigrammopetersius urotaenia | reverse complement strand
TTGACACGCGGGCATGAAGTCAGCAACTTCAATGGCTGTGTGCAGACCACGAACCTACTTCCTGTTTATATCCTGTCTGTGACGTCATCTCCTAGACCTCGTGGCGCCACGTGATTGGATGCGTGTGACATCCAGAAAGTTTGATCCCACGCAGCTTGTTACGGGGTGGGGTCCGTGAGTTGCTTGCCATCAAGTGGGCTATGGAAGAATGGTGTCAATGGCTCCAGGGCGGCGGTGTCCCATTTACGGTCTGGACGGACCATCAGAACCTGATCACCCTCAAGACAGCCAAGCAACTGAATCCTCGTCAGGCAAGGTGGGCGCTGTTCTTTGAACAATTCCATTTCAACATCTCTTACCGCCCAGGGCCAAAGAACATCAAGGCGGATGCCCTCTCCAGACAACTCTCTGCGGAGAGCCCCCGGGCAGAGCCCGTGCCCATCTTGCCACCTCACCTCACCTCGCTCCTCTCCGGTGGGGGTTAGAAGACAGGGTCCGCCATGCTCAGACCTTGGAACCACCTCTGGTGGACACCCCGGATGTGAGAATGCACCTGGGCATCACCCGTACCATATCATTTCTACAAAGAGCCTTCTGGTGTCCCCAGATGAAGAAGGACGTAAAACTGAATGTTCGGGCCTGTGCAGTCTGCGCCCGATCCAATAATCCTAATACCTCCTCTGGTGAGGAGCTCCAACCTCTCCCGGTACTCAGCCAGCCTTTTCAATGGACTTTGTCACTGGGCTACGCGAGTCCCAACAGGAAAAATACCATCTGCACCATAGTTGGTTAGTTTTCCAGGGCTGTTCACCTGGTGGCCCTGATCGGACTCCCCTCATCTCTGGAAACAGCTAAGATCATACTCGAGCATGTAGTCCGATTGCATGGGTTCCCCCTCTCTTGTGACTTCCGCATCTGAGCTCTTCCATCTCGCTACAAGTGGGCAAGGTCCAGATCATTCCTCATCACTCGTGACACTAAGTAGTTATTAATGTTGCAGCAATTACATTTAACTTTAACTTCTTAACTATCTGCGCCCATGGGCTGAGTCCAACCCCCACCACAGCGTCTCCAATCACATGTTTGCTAGCTAACAAGTCACACCAAAACATACATTCACAATGTCACAATGCTTGCCTCGAGACTCGCTTTCAGCTCCACACTTTTAAGGTGACTGCCCCCTCCACACTCTCTCCATACATCACGGAGATGACTTGACCACAAAGAAGATTTTTTAAGCGATCAATGCTTGGCTCCGGATCAACTGATCAAAAAACTGATATTAACATATTTGGCGTTGGAACCTTCATTCACTCACTCTGACTTTATTATTGGCCTAAGTTCTGTCAGCCTTCTTCTATTGCTTCCAAGTTCATAATATATTCATAACCTAACTGAATATAAGTGACTTATTTCAGTGGCATCATAAGCCACTCCTAAGTATCAGGCCTAGCTATAAGACTACTTTTACTTGTTCTTTCACAAACTTTAATCCAAGTTTCAACTTTTGTTAACTATAACAAGTGTGAGGCCTAGTGGTATATATACTTTTTTGTTCACACATTCTTACATAGCTTTATAGATACATATTTATATATTTGTATACACACAAATGTCTACATTTTGTATTATTTGTACACCTTACTTTGTATACTACACCGTTTTGTTGTATTATTTTTTTTTTATTCTATTGTTTTTGCTGATTTTACCATTGTACTGTGCAGTTTCTTCCCTAATAATGCAAATTCCCCACTTGTGGGACTAATAAAGGTTTATCTTATCTTCCAATCTGTACCTGCTGTACCTGCTTCCTTACAGTTTATCTTTAAACCCACTTTTACTTGCGTCAAAGACATCACAGACCTCAGGCCTTGCTCTCATCCTGCTGTTACATACTGTGATCTTCTGCCCAGCTATAAACCTGCTGTCACTCTACTTTTACTTACTCTAACTTCAGCATATGTCTATGGCCTGACTATAAGCCAACTTTCTATTGTAGCAAATGCACCAGGAACCACTTTGATCTCAATCAAAAGGGTCAAGTAACAGCTGTAAACTTAATTTACTTACTTTTACTTACTGTGTGTCTTCATCCAACCACAGCAAGGTGGCACATGTGATGTACAATCAGTTGATGATCTTCCACTCTTCTTGGAAGTCTATCCACAAGATGTTGTAGCATTTCTGTGGGAGTTTAAGTCCATTCATTCTGTAGAGCATTTATGAGATCAGACACGGATGTTGGGCAAGAAGGTCTGGATCACAATCTCCGTTCCAGTTCATCCCAAAGGGATTTGTGCACTGGGATACAGTCATGCAGGAATAGAAAAGGTTCTTCTCCAAACTGGGTCCACATGTCTTTGTCTGCTGAAGCATTAAGATTGTCCTTCACTGGAAGTAAGGGGGCATTCAATAACTGAAAGGTGTAGAGGGGGAATTTGGCAGACACCCTCATCCAGAGCAACTTCCAATGATTAGTTATATGGACAGTCCCCCTCAACTATGGGTTGAGTATCTTGCTCAAGGACACAATGGTAGAAAGTGGGTGTTTGAATCTGTGATTTTGTGTTCATCAGGTTCACAGTCAAGTGGTTCACTCACTAGGCTACTACCACCCCACTCAATGTGGAAAACTGTGTCCCAATACTTTTGTCCCTATAGTGTACATTTATGTGTACATTCTTTTTTCTTTCGCAGTTAACTTCCTGCCACTTTCAAATATACATTTACCTGTAATGACATACTGATAAAATATACATGTGTAAGGCCAAGAGTTGGTGGAGACATGAGTGGAGTGGAGACCGGAGGTTATAACATGGTTAATTTTGTAAACAAACAACAACAGAGATCTGACAACAATACAATAAATATTTCAGAGGGTCTTGGTAGATTTTATTGCATCAACACAGGATTGTGAAACAGATAAAGGATCATGTTCCACCATTTACTCTGAAGTTCATTCTCTTTCTGACCACCACTCATACAGGCCTCGCTCTCAACATAAAAAGTCTCTCAGCACCATCTTGTGGACACAAAAACAATACATTTGTTTGCATGTAACAGTGTCAGTCTAACAGTTATTAGTACATTATCAGTTATTACTGGTATACAGTTACTATATTTTTACACAAAATACTATTATTGTTAGAAAATGATACTGTACTTCAGTTTACACACAATATTATTTCAAACTTTTGCCTTTTTTTTTGTGCTGTCAGTCTTCAAAGCACAAATGAAAGCAGGTAAAAAGACAGATGGTAAAGAGAGAAATCTGTGGTTAGAGAAACTGCTCTTTAAAAGTATAAACAGATTGATTTTGCCCCATTAAACTCTTTAATTAGCAGCTCATGATTAATTATTACATTAATTATTACCTAATCGCCACAGTTCATGTCTCCAGTTCTGCCTAAAAGCTTCCACTCTTTATGCATCTTTTTACTCATCTTGATTTAGTTATGACTAATTATATCTATGTTGTATATAATATATATGTAATTACTTGGTTTGGGAATCAATCACTTTATTCTGTAAATAATAATAATAAAACTTAAGAACAACAATAGTGACTGAAGAAACAATTGTGCAATTGCCTAATAATAAGTCTTAACAAGAGCACTACACTGCACAAGTGGACAGGACTAACAGTGATGTTTAAACAGTGAAAGTTCAATTTTAGTTTTTACATTCTAATTTGCTTTATTGCTGTAATTCACAACAATCGTAGTTCAAACATAAATTCTAATTGGTATAAATCTTTGCACATCTTTTAAGAAAAAAAATATTTTATAAATCATTTAGAACAACACTGTTATGCAGGACTAGGGTTGGGAAACTACACTATATACATTATATGGACAAAAGTATTGGGACGCCAGACCATTGCACCAATAGGGGCTTTAATTACATTGCATTAAAACCCATAAACTTTAATATGGAGTTGGTCCCCCTTTGTCACTATAACAGCTTCCACTGTTCTTGGAAGGCTTTCCACGAGTTTCTGTGGGAATGTGTGTCATTCATTCTGTAGAGGATTTATAAAGTCAGACACTGATAGTCTGGCTCACAATCTCTGTTCCAGTTCATCCCAGAATTGTTGGATGGGGTTGAGGTCACGGCTCTGTGTGGCCAGTCAAGTTCTTCCACGCTGAACACATCCAGCTATGTCTTTATGGAGCTCGATTTGTGCACTGGGACACAGTCATGCTGGAATAGAAAAGGTTGGAAGCATGGCGTTGTCCAAAATGTCCTGGTTTGCTGAAATATTACGACTGAAAGTAAGGGGCCTAGCCTAGACCCTGGAAAATAGGTGTCCCAAAACTTTTGTCCACGTAGCGTCCCATTCAGCCTCTGTAGGCTATACTCTCCGCTGCAGTGGGGGCAGTAGAGATCCTGGACTCCGAGGGTCTCAGTGAGAAGAAGTGACCCACGTGTCTTCTCCCGTGTGTGGAGTGAAGATGGCGAACTCTCAGAACCTGGATCAGGGTGAGAAGGGGGTCTCCGTGTCCGGGGGAGATGTTGCCGTGTGTGCCGGGTTGTTGCCATCGTTCCCGGAGGCGCGGGAGCTGGTGCAGGCGCCCTACTCGTGCCTGGTGCTGGACACGCGCCGCAGACACGTAGTACTGCCCCCCGTGTACCTTAAGAAGAAGAGGACTGGCATCCAGCAGGAGCTCAGCTCAGAACTGCTCAAGTACTCCAACAGGTGGGACTTTGGGACTTTTCGCAGGATCTTAGACCTGTGCTCTCCATTACTGACCGCCCACTGCTTCGTTTGGTGAAGGAGTTAAAGGCAGAGATGAACTTCACGCTGTTCAGACTGTGTTCTGTTCTGTGGTTGTTTACACGAGTTTACAAGGAGCCCTTTTCAGTGTGTGGGGACGGCACCTTGCTCAAAGGTGCCACTGGCAGTCCTAGGATTCAGACCCTCAACCTTCTGATCACAGGGACTCCGTAAACACTAGGCCACCAGCTGCACAGTGGTTGTGAGTTAGTTCTCTCTTCTGCCACAGTCAGTGCTCTGTTTGTCCAGTATGGAGTTCTAAGGCTGCATCTCAAACTGCATAGTACCACACTACATAGAATGTGAAAATAGTAGACAACCTTTAGAAATGCACCAGTAATGTAGTATGTAAAATGTAGAAGTGTATGTGATTTGGGAGTCCTGTGTATGTGATTTCTCAAGCACAAGTGCTCTCAGTCTTGAGGATCCCAGCACTGTAATGTATTTTTTGGCCTTCTCTCTCTAACCCACGACATGTTCTATGAGCTGTCTTTGTTTTTCAGAATTGTTGCCTACTTAATTTCAAGTTAAGTAGGTTTCTTGTCATTTCTGCCATTCACTTAGTACGTAATTAATCTAAACAACACTCCTCATTTTGTGGTGCAACACAAACATCACAAGACCATACAAGTGCAGACAGGACAAAATACAGAGAAGCCGCTCTGTATGTTAAGATGTAACAGTCGCTCAGAGTCAGAATTGTTCACAGTGGAAACTAGAGGTGGGAAATGTGACATGTAAAGTGACCGTTTGCCATATGAACAATTTCCTCCAGGATAAATAGTTTTGATTCTGATTCTGATAAGAACACACCAAACAGTGAGCAGTGTGTGCGGACGATACCTTGCTCAAGGGTGCCTCTAGCACTCCTGGGATTAAAACCTATGACATTCTGATTGCAGGAGCAACTCCCTAACCACTCGACCATATTATCATAATGAAACGCAGTACACTTTTCTGAGCATACCACTGGTTCTTGAACACCAACCAACCGCATGAGTCCTGTTTAATTTGATTAAGGGGGGATAGACTCAAACATCTGGAGACGAGTCAGAATCAAGTCAGCCCTGTAATATCTGTCCCGGATATGACGGCCGCAAGGCGGCAAAAAGAAATGCCAACACACAGAAACGAACACGGAGATAAACACACAGCAGACTTATAAACAGACTTAAAAAGACTAAAGCTCAGGTCAGGGTTAAATAAAAGTAGAGACGACGGTCATTGCTTTTTGTGGTTTTTATTAAAAATAATGAATTTGTCTATGTTCACTTTCTGTCGTACTTATCCATAAATGGATTGGTTAGAGACGGCGTGGTCACGCCTCCCTGGTGCTCCTGAATCGGAAGATTGCTGGTTCAAATCCACAGTATGAATCGTTTTGGTTTGTTTTTTTTACACAAATATATTTGCACAAAAAATTTCCAAGCACTGACTTTATAGCAAAATATGCAATGGAACTCATTTTCTCATGGAAATGCATTAACTTTTGCACTGCTCCTCCGTTTTGGAAAATGTTGGGCAAAGACACATGGTGTATTTTCCTGTGACCTCGTTGTCGAGGACAAATCAGGACATGGCATTCACATTATAAGCATATGCGGTCACATTTGTCCCAAACCTCCTCGGCAAGAGGTTTGAGTGATCAGATCACAATGAGTCACATTTACCCTTATATTTAGCACAGAGCACTTGTGATCTGCAAAAGGTGCATTTAGAGCCATTTAAAAACTGCAAACGTGGTCTAAGATAATAGGGACTGATATATCTGTGACCTTGCTGAACGAGCCTGTCTCTTGTCTCAGTTTGAAAGGTGTCCCCTTGGCGTATGACCACATCAGAGTTTTAGGACACCACGGGGACATATTTGACGACCAGGGATACATTCATCTCAACATTGAGGCCTCGTTTGTGATTTTCAAACCAGAGAAGGGCAAAAAGCTCGTGGTATGTATATTTTTTTCCTTTTCTTTGTATGAGGAGCAAATTAATTATTTGATCATCAATAGGTTTCTTATTGTGTAAGAGCTCTCCTGATCAGTTGCATCATGTGTTTTGTATGTGTTTAGGGTGTGATAAACAAAATAGCAGTGGGGCATGTGGGCTGTCTGGTGCACGGCTGCTTCAACGCCTGTGTGCTGAAGCCAGCTCAGCTGAGCCCTGAGCAGTGGAGGGACTCCGGCCTGAAGGTAGGAAGCGAGTTGGAGTTTGAGGTGTTCCAGCTGGATACAGATGTGGCTGGCGTCCTGTTGATTAGGGGAAGACTGGACAAATCCAGGTATGGAGGAATCAAAGCCATTTCTTAGGGTGCATTTTCATTACTTGGACCACTTTTGGTAGGTATTAGACCTGCTGTTTGCGATGCTTTGGTCCAGTTATCTAGCTTCTACAACTGGGTTCTCATCAAAGCTGCTCAGATCTTCATGCTCTCCTATTTTTCTTGCTTCCAACACATTAACTTTGAGTGCTAGCTAATAAATCCCAGCCTTTGACAGGTTTCATTGTAAAGATATTTTGTTTTGGTGTATTGGCTGATTGGTGTGCATATATCAAAATACTTCACTTATTAGTTCATAACTTTAGCTTAACACAGTATTGGTCAGAAGTGGGTTGATTTAGTCACATTCTCAAACAAAATCTGTGCCAGCCCCGTGGTTCACTAAGGAGTTCATCATTTCGATCCATTAGAGACAATAACACATTGCTTGTCCCAGTGATTGGAACGTTTAAGTGTAAAAATGGAAAGATGTAAATGTTGATAGTATTGTTATAAGCAATTCATGCAATAAGGAATTTTTGTATCATCAGATTAATATGCTTCTGACGTCTATGCTTGTACATTATCTTAAACTCTTAAACTGCAGCTTATAGATTGACTTAGTTCAAGATTCAAGAGAGATTTATTGTCAATACCACAATATACAGGGTATCGAAATTCCGTTTCATACAAGCCCCCACCATGGTGCATTCAGTCTAAAAAATAAATATAAGAATATAAAAACTAGGAACAAAAATTACCCATAAATATAAAGCTAGTCCTTACCCATAAATACTAATCTAAACTAAAGTTTCTATTTTAACAAACTATTGTACAATAATAGACAGGACAATAGACAATACAAAAGTGAACGCGTGAAAGAGAATGTGAGTTTCAAGTTATTGCCAGGAATATTAGACAAGACAGAATTGTGCAAATTGTACTAGTGCAAAATTAGCATGAGGTAGACAATATTAAGTGTGTTGTGCAACAGTCCCATTTGTGTGTCTTTTGTGTTATTTAGGTATTTGTTCTTGTAGTGCAAAATAGCATATTGTGTAGGGGTCCAGTTTGTTTAGTTGATTTTTAAGTTCTGTCATTGCTATTGCTGAAGCATTTTTGAATTTTTTCCCTTCAATTTTTGACCCTAATAATCACATTGCTGAATGTTCTGATACAGGCTCTTATGCATGTTGCCTTATTTCTCTAGAGCAAAACTAAAGAAGCAATCTACGGACTACGGAATCTGCAGATAACTTGTGTTGGCTTACCATATTTAATGTACATTTTTTGCAAAATTATTTCTTTGCTTGCTGGAATAATATTTTGGACTTAAATGCTAATGTAATACTAATATAATTGTGGTAACTATATTTCGACCAGTTTTAAACGCTGTGCTGCTGTATGTATTTCAGGGTGCAGGAGCTTGTTGCTTCCTTCAGCAGTTCAGAACCTGAGCAACAGAGTGAAAGCTTTTCAGCACAACTGTCCACTGAACCGGACTCAGTGAATGAAGACACTGGAGCTTTAAAGCGCAAGAAGAAAAAGGACAAGAAATTGGGCAGAGAGGCAGTGGAGGACGCAAACGGCAACCAGACTACTGAGGGCCAATATGAGGGCCATAACACCAGCAGTAATGAAATGGAACTACACCCAAACTCCAGCAGTGAACCTGAGGTGAAAAAGAAGAAGAAGAAAAAAAAGGATAAAAGACTGGAGGAGAATGAGGAGCCCTCTGCCACCGATCTGCCTAACAGTGATTCCAGCGGATATCTCAGTGACAAAAACGGCAAGAAAAGGAAAGCACAGGACAGTGAGGGTCTCCATGAGGACCCTGACATACCTGTGGCCAAAAAGAAGAAAAAGGCTAAGTGATGAGTGTTTTCATGCTGGGACTTTCATCTAAAAGTGCCTCTTCATGGCATGCTGTTTGTATGCTGTTAATGTAAAATAAATAAAGAATTATTTGGTAATGTGTAATTCTGCCATTTTGCCAGTAGAGGGCAGTACATTGTTTTCAAACTTGCACAAATTGTGGCTTTTAAAAGTTTGCGGCTTTTAAAAGCTGGTTATGTTTGATGATGCCGTACAGTGTTTGTTTAGTCCCTGTAAGGTTTAAAGGATAAAATGTTGAGCCTTCTTATTCAGTAGCCCCTGTAATGTGTAATCAACAGGCAAAAGAACCTTGAATGCAATTTTGCAGTATCAAACTCTGCACAGGGCTAATCCTTAGAAGAAGGACTGAAATTTAAAGAAAAATCTGTAACGGTCCCTTGCGTCCCTGTCTGAGGGATTTCCCCAGCAGGATCTACCTTTCCAAGCCGGCGTGCACTTGCTCCCGTCCCGGCGCCAGCATTTCATGTCGAAGGTATAAAGTTTCTAATTTTACACGCACAGGAAACATAAAGGGCCGTTCCAAACCTCCAAAAAAGATTTCTGACTAGAGGGGGGAAAAAAAGAGGAAAAAAAAAAAATCTCAAGGAAAAACAGCGTTATTGGCAGGTGTTCGGTCTGCTCCCTGCTGTGGCTCCTGAGGAAATATTCCCACCCCTGCACACCAGCTCTGGGGCTGTATGGGCTCTGTCCCGCAGGTGGACTCGTTAGTGGCTGGTGATTAGCCACGTCTTTGTGAAAGTCTGCTTTGCCCATGTATGTTCTAATTGAACTTGTGGAGCTGGAGTTGTGTAGAACAACCTGTTGAAGTGTTTTAAAGTCACATCTTAATAGACCGGTTTGTTTAGATTATCCAAAGACGACTTGGAAGCTCATTTATGATGACTTGTCCAGCTAAGATAGTGGTAGCCATCCAATCTACCCCAACAATGTCACAGTTCACCGTTTTTGAAATGAATAAAACGAGTTTTTCATTAAACTTGACTGGGATTTTCATTAGTTTTCTCTAAAGATGGCCCAGCCCAGCATGAGATTCAAAGTTTTAAAATGTCTCTTTAAACGGTTCTTGAGAGGGGGCGACTGTCTAAGCTTCACTATCATCAGGAGATTGCAAGTTGACATTTTGGCAGAGTTGAGGTTAGGCAAGTTTACTTTGACTACAACAAATTGTGTAATGCAGCAGGTAGGTTTAAACTGGCTTTCCAAAATCCAACATGATAAATAAAAAGAGGGCTAAATCAAAACTGCTCCAAATGATGGTTCTCTTTAACATAGTGCACTATGTTTAGTGTGCAATAAATCAGAATCATAAAATGTTATTTATCCTGGAGGAAATTGACACAAGACTCCAGAATAATGTGAAATTAAATGTAAGATAAAATTAATAAAGTAAGTCTAAATAGAATCTAATAAAAAATCCATGTCAAATAAAGTAAAATCTGAATAAAAATAATCAGTGGAAAGATAACCATAATATGAATATAATTAGTAATATTTCATTAATCTTAACTGGGATTTTCATCAGTTTTCTCTAAAGATGGCCCAGCTTCGCACATGCTGCTACAGAAGAGCAGGTCAGTGTTGTAGAGTGCATGAGAAAGTTTAGACTGATGCATCTGACTGTGGTAATCGTAGCACTGCCATATCGCCGACTTCCAAGCTGTGTTAAAACTGTAAAGTTTATATTTTACTTTATTCTGACCATATGAGCCTCAAAAATGAGTTAAGCGAACCAATTAAACTCCTATTGTCCTTCTGCAATTATGACTCCTCTGAAGTACAGTAAATTGGGAAACCATTGTTTATTGCCTGCGTTGGCCCCGTATTTTAATTTGCCATCTAAACTGTGCTGCTCTGCTGTAAACGTGCTGGTCCCATCCCAACTTTCTTACCAATTCAGCTCTCATATATTCAGCTCCCCTTTCTTGCCTCTGTTCCAAACCCTTTTTACAGTCGTACACTCCCTCTGTGTATATGTGTAACAGCACCTGGCCGTGTTTCAGATCCGAGTCACTGGGGATTATGTGCAGACTGATACATTGTGTTTTTCTTTTGCCCCTTTTGTTTCAGATAGACAGTCTACGCCTTTTTCACAAGTTCACAGTAGTCTGCCTCCCTTACCCCACAAGACCCAGGGCGCTCTTTAGGAGGCACGCCCCCCCACCACCACCAATGTTTTGCAGGAAGGTGGCCAGGAGCGCTCGTATTTTGAATTGTTCCTGCTTTGTTTTTCCACTACCTGAGGGCTGTGGGAGCCTGGCGTGGAGGCTGGAGGCGGATGAGTTTGGCGGCTTTATTGGGCCTCCAGCACTGATGAGTGGTGCACGCTCTCACGTTATGATTAATGACGCTTTTGGAGCTGATTTGAGATGGCGCAGGGTGGACAGGGCTGGCCGTAAATCACACCTCCTACATATCTGATGCATTAGTGTTCGCTTCCCCCTGTGACACCCACGCAACAGCATGTATGTGACATTTCCTCAGGTCTCACTGACCTTGAACAGAACAGAACAGAACAGTTCATCCCTGCGCTGGACATTTGGGTTGTTTTCCCACAAAACTCCGAACCCTGTGCAAATGTGAGCCTCCTCTGTTGGCAGTGTTTGAAAATAATTTGGAAAAAGAAGCCTCAAAATAAATGTAGCATACAGAGAGAAGCCTCTTTTGGTTTTGAAAGGTTGTTTTTTCGAAAGAAACATATTTGTAAATGAGATTCAAAGTTTTAAAATGGCTCTTAAATGGGTTCCCGAGAGGGGGCGACTGTCTAAGCCTCACTATCATCAGGAGATCGCAAGTTGACATTTTGGCAGAGTTGAGGTTAGGGCAAGGTTTACTTTGACTACAACAAATTGCGTAATGCAGCAGGTAGGTTTGAACTGGCTATCCAAAATCCAACATAAAAGAGGGCTAAATCAAAACTGCTCCAAATGATAGTTTTCTTTAACATAGTGCACTATGTTTAGTGTGCAATAAATCCGAATCGGAAAACTTGATTTATCCCGGAGATGTTGTAACTGCCACATCACACAGACACAGAGAAACGCAAGACACCAGAATAATGTAAAATTAAAAGTTAAAATACAATAATGAACATAAGTCTAAATAGAATCTAATAAAAAAATCAAATAAAGTAAAATTCTGAATAAAAAAAAAAGTGTAAAGATTATATAATATGAATATAATAAGTAATATTGCACCATATTTCTGCTTTAAATATTGGAATCGAACATTCTGATGTTCCCTATGTTCCTTTAACCTGAGCAGCAAGAGGGGACAAATCTGTTTTAAGGGAGATTAAGGATCTACTCCCATTTTGTAAGGTTCCTCGATATGCAGATCTCTCTTTTTTGTCGCTCTCCATGTGTGGTGACGTACAGAGAGTATGAAATGGGACACCAAAAATACCCTACTTTTACTCTTTCAGTTTTTCAATGACGGTCCTTGGTCTCCAACCCCGGTCCTGGAATACCCCATGTTTTAATTGGATTGGATTAGTCTGATTAGTTGGATCAAGTATGTTACAGCAGGAAAAACAGCAGACTGGGAACCAATGTAGAGTGTAATCCAAGACGATAACTAGTTTTTTATGTTGGTTCTGGAAACACTTCCCACGTTTCATTTTTGATTGCGATTACTTTGATCCCACACAGGTCAAAAGTACAAAACCTGCTGGTAAGTTGACGAGGTATGAGCTGAATGAAATTCATATTATTGCAGTTCAAATTGGTCTTAAATCAGGAATCCTCAGTCTTCCCAGGATCCTAAGGATGATTTGGCACTAAACTTGGCACATTTTGGTCACTTAGTGAAGTTTTAATGGCTGTTGCTTCTACATTAAAATTTTTATATTATTTACACCTATATGGAGAACCGAAAAGTAATTGTTGTTGCACTTAACATGTGTAAACATTACAAAAGCCCTAGTACTCTTTGGGTGGCCTGAATGTTGCACATCACAAATGTAATAAAAAGCTTATGTAGAGAATAAATATAAAGTATATGATTCGGTCCTATAGGGTGAACTACTTAGTAGGTGGCAGGCCTAGTTCAACGTTGGTGACCCCTGTTGTAGAATATAAGCTCTATGGACAAAAATAATGAGACACCTGTCCATGGAGTTGGTCTCCCTTTGCTACTATAACAACAGCTTCCACTCATCTTGGACGGCTTTCCACAAGATGATGGAGTTTCTGTGGAAAATTTTGTGCATCCATTCATTTATGAGGTCAGACCCAGATGTTAGACGAGAATCTTCTCGTCTAGTGGTAGCCTAGTGGTGAAGGCATTCGCCCTGCGATCAGAATGTCCAGGTTCGATTCCCAAGACTACTAGGGACCGCTGAGGTACCCTGAGTAAGGTACCGTCCCCACACACTGCTCCCCGGGCGCTGTGTTCGTAGCTGCCCCCTGCTTCACTTGGTGAATGGGTTA
>JBBPDC010012458.1:0-13360 GCA_037974485.1 Hemigrammopetersius urotaenia | reverse complement strand
GTGTGTGTGTGTGTGTGTGTGTGTGTGTGTGTGTGTGTGTGTGTGTGTGTGTGTGTGTGTGTGTGTGTGTGAAGATGTAAGCAGGGAGGAGCAGAAGAGAAGACAGTAGCAAGGTGGAGGAGTGTTCAGCAAAGGATAAAAGGTTCAGAGATAGTGTGAAGAAGAAGAAAAGAAAGGGCAAAGTAAAGAGAGAGTGATAGGGGTGAATTAATCTGTTTAAAGTACAGTAAACATAGAGAGTTTTGGGAGAGATAACTAACCTGGCTTGGCTTGGAACTCTCACATACGATGATGTCATGGTCAGTAGGAATGTATGGCACATTGTCATTGACGTCCAGGACTTGGACCGTGACGGGAACGAAGCTGACCAGCTTGGGATTGTCTGAAAAAATACACAACAATAAAATATTGAGGGCAAGATACACTATATGGACAAAAGTTATGGGACACACCTGTTTTTCTGGGTTTGGGCCAGACCCCTTACTTCGAGTGAAGGGCAATCTTAATGCTTCAGCATATCAATACATTTTGGACAATGTCATTCATCCAACCAACCTTATAAATGCTCTACAGAATGAATGGGCACAAATTCCAACAGAAACACTCCAAAATCTTGTGGAAAGCCTTCTAAGAAGAGTGGAAGCTGTTATAGCTGCAAAGGGAGGACCAACTCCTTGAAAAGTCTATGTATTTGAATACATCCCAATACTTTTGCTCATATAGTTTATATGGAGTGAGAAGATCAGTGACCAGCAAAACTGAGTATGTAGAATGTTATCTAGTCTTGTGATGCTTCAGAGCAATGCAAGCTTGTAAAGTGTATTTCCAAAGACATGCTGTTATTTATCAGCGTGAGAATTTGAGCCCCTTCCTAATACAACTCCACAACGTACTGGAGCTAAAACATCCTATTTTTTACTTTTGCTTGTTTGTATTGGGATACATACACATATTATTCATTTTTTTCTTTTTGTTTCATTTTTCCTTTTGATTTTTTTAAATTTAAGAAAACTGTGTTTTTATTGCATTATAGACATGCATTTAGATGTTTGCTTTAATCTATGCTGTATTTGCATTCCATGTGAAGCAATCTGAGCTGCATTCAAATTCATGTATGAAAGGAAATGTAGGTAAAGTGTATTACTGTTATGACATAAGTCCCTGGTTTGGTTTGGTTAACTTGGTTCACTTACAGCTGATCTATTTGACTGTTGTTCAACAAATGTATCTTGATTTTGATTGTGTTGTTGCAAGAATTTCCAGCACTGAGATCCGAATTAATGACATTAAATCTCCATAGGTGCCTTCTACTATATCAAAGGGGACACCCAGAATTGTATTTTTGATGACCCTCCCACATTTTGAGGAACAAATGCATTTAATAATTTTCCATGTAAAACACTTATATGGGCAAAACAAGTTTTATAAATTGAGTGTTAGGGCTTCTATGCCTTTTTCATACAATGTAGGCAGAAGGCAACCCATCCCATGAAGCATTCTGCTATCATTAAACAACATCTTGATGGATTATGTGTTTGAAACATCTTATGTGTTTTAAACATTTTAGTCTTAAACCACTCTGGATGTGTTCTTAGACGAGGTGTAGCTGTCTGCTTTTTGGGTTGCATTGTAATGGTGAGCCCCTCTTGTCCTGCAGCACTGTGAGTCCCAACCAACGCCTGTCTGAGGAGGCTTTACATATGAATTCAGCCGCAGACGTCTCAAACAGACGGGATGCATTATGTTTTAGATGAGGCAGGAAAAAAGCAGATTGTGGCTGTTTAAATGTAAATTTCATGAATATTTCAGCACAGTGTGAGGCAACAGAGCTCTCTAAGATTACATTTATATGAACCCTGGAGGCTAAGCATTTTCAACCCTAAATGCGATCGCAGTCAAGGAGCTGATAACTGATGCCGTTGATACACTGAGGAATCGTTGAATAATCGTGGCCAGTCTAAATACTGGTCTATGCGTAATCACTTGTAGATTACTAATGCTGATTGATTCTATCGGCGTCATGTCTGCTGATGCTATCATGGGGAAGCAACCAATGGGATGAAGAAAGGGGTAATTACTTAGATAAGCAAAAGAAAAGAAAAAAGAGAAAGAAATCAATGACCCCGTCTGTCTTGATCACTTCCAAGCTACCCACAGTAACAACGTCGATCCCATGATGCAACGCCTCTCATTTTCTTTGGTTGATAATTGTGATCGGAACATTGCCGTTATGTGGAACCTCTTTAGGCAGCAGTAAGTAAGGCATCCCTATCCAGTAGCTAATTAATATTACATAAATAATAACAAACAAATAAGTAAGTAAACCTAAAAAGTACTTGTTTTGGCTTATAACATAATATTCCAAGGCATGCTTTGCTGGGTAGAAAAAAATCCACACATGTGTGGCCCCAGTAATAAGCCATGGAATGAAACACCATCAAAATTCTTGTATATTCAGACTGCAGACACTTCTATACAGTTATAATAAGACACCTGACATCATAACATTCACACGCAAAGCGTCCAAAATGTAAGAGCCACTGTTTAAATGTTTGATAAAAAAAAATCCATAATCAATCTCAAATTATGCCGTATGTGAGTAGCCTAAACACGTGTGACTTAAGAACACACAGACACTTTAGAACTGTAACAAAACATTAAATTAACCGATGGTTCAAAATGTTAAAAGGCTTTTCCCACTTGTACACTTGAGGAAAATGGCTGCTGATCCCTCTTAGGTCTAAGCACATAATTTCGTACAGTTATTACATTATTTTGAATGCTGCTTTAATAGTTTATGTATATGGGGAAATGTACTTACACACTGGTCAGAAACATAGCCTATTATTGGTCGACAGACTCAATCCAAAGCACTAACAACCATCAACACAACAACAGACAAAAAGACAAAGTCTGGGCAGACAATAAGACAAAGTTTCTAGCATGCAGCATTTCTGAAATATGTGGTCTGTATATGACATCCTTTGATGTTGTATATGACACCGTAGTTTCTTTAGGGAACCAAAACTGACATTGCTCCAAACAACCCTTGTGGCTCTCTATGACAATGATTTATCAAACCGTTTCTCAGGGTTCTCATGATGATCCACATATTTGATCCAGTCTGACTCACAATGCATAAGAAAAGGGTCTCATGGGGCCTGTTCTATGGCACTGCTCCAAAAAAACCCTTTAGGCAGCTCTATTTTTGAGACTGAATTCTTCACAGCCTCACATAGAAAATTGATAGGCGTAGATAAGATTTAGGCCACATTGCTGCACTTACCAAACTCTGAAGCCTTAACAGTGATGTTGTGCCAGGCTACTGCCTCCCGATCCAAGCTTGCAGTGGTTTTAATGAGTCCGCTGTTGGCATCGATGCTGAAAAGTGCCTCTCCGTTCACACTGCTGTCAATGGAATACCTGCAATTAGAGGAGAGAACAGTTTCAATATGGCCAGTCATTACTCTGGTTCATAGAAGAAGGGATGGATGGGAAGATTATTTCAGAGTTTTCTGTAAGTAAGCCGGTAACAATTCTTCGTTAATTGGCTTATTATGTTGAAAGAGGGTGGAGGCTTTGAATTTGCTGAATATTTCAAACAGCTCTGCTGAATAAGCTGGCGGAGCTAATGCACTGAATCAAGATCTCGAGTTGCATTTTTTTGAACAGTTATTTCTGTTTCTTTTTTGTTTATCAATTAATTAAAGCACATTCCCTGTGTAATACTCTAACAACCATACTGTAAGCCTGTCTGCTTTTGCATGACAGCAACACCTGATTCAGCTCTTGAGGGGTTTCATAATTAGCTAGTAATCTGAGCACAGTATGCTACAGCAGGGAAAACACCAAACTATGCAATGTGGTGCGTCTCCCAGGATTGGAAACCGTTTCTCTAAAAGGCTGCCAAGGTCTATGGAGAAAGTGAAAATATCACCTTTCAAGTGATGTGTTGTGTGTATAATGCAAATTTTTTCCCATAAATGAGGCATGCAGTGAATTATTTTCTTAATTACCAGCACTGGCTTGCTCTTGCTCTCACCTAACTTTGCCCCTGGCATTGTCGGGGTCTTGAGCAGTTACCATGCCGACGTCTGTCCCAGCTGGGGCGTTCTCGTACACATCCATGATGTAGTAATCCATGGTGAACACAGGAGCTTCATCGACATCCCCAACAATAATCTTCAAGGTGGTGGTGTCTTTGAATGGGCCCAGGTGGGAGAATCGAGGGTCCAGGTGTGTGTTCGCACCCTCAATACTTAACGAGTAAGCCTTCTTTTTCTCATAATCCAGTTGCTGTGTAAAACAGAAAAAGAAATGACCATGGTGTAAAAAGAAGAGATGTCATTTCAGCTCTCTGAGGTGGAGAGAGGATCTTGCTGACTGAATGAGCATGAATCCAAGTGACACGGCAAGATTTTCACAACTGAGTGGGCACTGCCATTATTTAGTCTCATATCGAAATCAACTACCTTGCCTAATTCACACTGATGCTCCACTCATTTATAGCAACTCTGATTTTTGAGTGACTTTTGCCAATATTTTATCCATGTGCCAGAATAATTGTGTCAGTTCATATTTAATTGTAAGTTACTTGAATGATAATAGATAATAGTTCCCCCAGTGGATTCTGAGGGAGTAAAGCCAACTGAACCATAATCAGAATTAATTTAGCATCTAAATTAAGATAATGGTCGTCTAGTAAATTTACCTTTCTAGTTAGCAAAAACCTACATCCAACTATGTCCAGACCTCAGCATATTTTCTCCACAAACCCTTCCTGAAGTTGACTAGGAACTATTCACAGAAACACTGTAAGTACAGGTTCTAGCTGTAGTTAAATATGATTTTCAGAGTGAGATATAATTAATACACCATGCTTTTGCTAGCACTGGATATGACAACAAAGATTTAATAGCATATGTGGTTGACAGGACAGCTTTACACACCTTTTTGAGAGAGATGACCCCTTCCCTCTTGTCACTGTCGGCAGAGATAGAGAACATGGCTGCGCCGTCCTCGTTGGTGATTCTGTACGCCATCTCAGCATTGATACCCAGGTCTTCATCGTTGGCTTTGATTTTCCCCACAGCTTTTCCAACTTGAGCAGACTCTGGCACATACAGCTGGTAGTTCTCTGGAGCAGAACATGCACAAATGGTTTCTAAATTACCCAGCTTTGACAAAAAAAAAAACAACACACCAGAAAAGGAAAGAAAAATGTACATGAAGGTAGATTCAGAAAAAAATTCAGAATGACTAGGGCTGAGTGCTCAAAAACGTTTGATATCAGTACCAATTCTAATACCTTAAACTCCTGAACAATTTCATACCTTCGTTCAAATCACAAATGCTTCATTCAAATGCTAGTGTGACATGCTAGAAATGTTTGTTTTTTTAATTGACTAAAAATAGTGGTATGCCTGACTAATTACGAAGCACTGGTGTTAATAACACACTGGTTTGCAGAAGGTAATTTACACTTTTCAGTGAAAAAAGTGCCAAAATAAAAAAAGTGCAATGGCATAGAAGAATATGAGATGTGTGAAGAACCTTTATAAAGCAACATCCACATAATGTGAAATATCTAGAAAGACGTTCTATGTGGTAACGTTATTTCATTTGTAAAGTAGTGGAATGTTTTATAGAACAATTGTAATCGAAAAAATAACTTTTTAAACATTCAAATATTTGAGGTGCCAGAATAATATAACGGTTGCCATTATTGTGGTGTATGGTGTATGTGATGGCTCCCTAAACCTTAAAAAGCCTCTGCAAACTCCAAGATCTCGTTTACAAACATGGTTCTTTAACAAACAAAAAGTTGGATCTCCTTTGGCCTAAAGATTCACTGAAACAGCCCTTTTTGGGACCTTTTTTAAGAGTATAGTCAGCCAGTTAGCAGTTGAGATTTTAAAGCAAAGCTCAAATATACTAAATGTTGAACTTTGATACCCAGCCTTAGTAGAGGTATACTTAATCATTTTCAACATACTGGCACTCAGTAAAGAAGGTCAAAGATGACCCGCTAGCATGACCTTCTTTTCTAATGCTAACTAGGGCAGATAAGATAGCAAATTTACTATGATAGGATAAGGTATTTGCTCAAAAAGAGTAAGCAAGCAGACACACACTTTGAGGAAACCTTGGAGGATTGTCATTGACGTCAGTCAAAGTTATGTTGATGGTTGTGGATCCAGACAGGCCTCCTACTGAGCCGGCCATGTCTTTGGCTTGGATGATGATGGAATACAATTCCCTGGTCTCCCTGTCCATGTTCACCAGTGCTGTCCTAATGATGCCTAGGAAGAAAGGGAACACAATTACAAACACTTCTTTATTGTGAAAAATGCTCTTCTTTTCACTCAGGACCTTCCATGACTGTTCTCTTTGCTCCCCTCTTAAAACAACACCTTCACTCCCCACTCTGTTAGCCTTTTTAGATGAGTACAACTGTGGATGTAAAAATTGTAGGTATCATGCTGTCCAACAGGAATGCAATGCAAGCATCCCATCACAGACTGGATGGAGTCTGGTCCAAGGGCAAGGGACTATTCTAAAGGTTATTAAAGCTGGCCAAACCTCACAATCTCTTTCTCTCCTGGGTCTGCCTTCAGGAGACCCACTTAAGGGAGGCAGCCACTATTTGTCTACAAGACAAAGAAATGCACAAAGAAGGACTTCTTTAAGTTTCAGTAACATAGGCAATGTTTAGTTGTCTGATCAATGATACAGCAAGCCATCAACAAAGTCAAGCTTGCAACAGGCATTTCTATGGCCTTTGAAAATGTGAGGCAACCAAGTTTCCAACCTTCATTTCCAACCACAGAAGCTTCATCCCTGGACCTCAATGGACCAGATGAATCCAGGATGACTGAATGAACCAAAATCTGCACGCAGATATTCCCTCCAAATTTCCACAGAAACTATGAGGATGGCGAACTGAATTCGTAAAAATATCTGGGCACAACATAGCATAGCATAACTTCATAAACAAATGCTGTAAGACTTCTGTGAATGTGTTTATGTTCTCAACTGTGTTATATATTAACTCAGGTTTATGCAGTGCAGGGGTGTCGAAAGCATTTATAATGTGCGGAGGAGAAATGGCTCTACGCGTGGGGGCAGGGTTTGGGCGTGGGACGGGGTTTGGGGGTGGGGGGCAGGGTTTGCACTGACGATTCACTTCACTTGCATGTGGTGAGTTGGATACAAACCTGGAGCGGATTTCCAGTGGTATGTATATTCTCCTATCGATTAAGTGGAATGGATTATTTTGCTCAAGATTCAAGAAACAGCCCTGGGTGAACTAATATTTTATGTTAAATGTGGGGGGTCCAAACGAATCATTCTGAAACGTCCCCTTCAGAGTGAATGGCACTGACGCCCATAGTGCCATGATAGATTGCTCTTTGCATGTGATCTAGCCTTTAAAATAATCTCACAGTGAAGTTTAATACACAAGTTTTAAACACGTACAGGGTACATACAGAGTAGTTCACAAAGGTATAGCACACACACACACACAATTATTCTGGCATGTAAGTTTCTACATGACCAGGAGCCTGGGTCGGAGCATCTAAAACTAGAATTCCTTGTGAGGTGTCCCCTACTGTGGTAAGTACCTACTGCCAGTTGTCAGAGGAGGGATAAGCCATGAAATGGCAACGGGGGGGGGGGGGGGGGGGTTTGCAAACCCAGGACAACCAAAAAACTTGGTTTCTGTCAACCCTGGTCCCAACTGACAGAAGGGCTCCTTTGACAGAACTCAACAAGAATGTGTTATATAACTAATAATCGCACAGTTAAGTTTAATACAGGGTAGTTCACTACAATGTTGTGTTATGAAATCGGCAAGATTTTTCTTTTGTCTTCAGAGACACAATCCTTCCGCGAGGGGCATCTTCACTTTCACAATTTTTTCTCCCCTGTTTGCACATATAGACAAGAATGGAAACCCCCTACTCTTTATCTTCCCTGCGTGCACCACAGGACACATGCTCTTTCTCTCTTTGTCGCTTTCCCTCATTCGCCCAGTGCACAGTGCTTGCTCAATCACTCTTTCACTCATTAAATCCTTCAGATGTATAAATACATTTTAAACTGTGTAAATAGATATTCCATTTATTTAATGTGTCTCTAATTTCACTGTAATACTGGTTAATACCAAAATATATATTACAACAATTCACATTTGTTAAACAATCTTCAGAACTCAAATCATTAATATTACCATCTTTCATTAGAAATTAAACATTGCAATATTTGTGATTTGATTATGATAATGAGATTGATAAAGGAGATTTCTTTATATAACTAATGAAGACAGACCCCACAAAAGCCAAGGCAAAATTGAAAGAAATGATTATTCTTTTCATCTGTGGCTCTTTGAATTATCTCCTTTAGAACCCAGTGTTACTGTCAAAGCACCACAAAACCACTACTATAACATCAACACAGAGCACTGAAAAAGGCCCTTGTCCATTTTTATCAGCGCCGAACAAAAGCTCATTTGGACTGTGGCCTCTTAGCCAGTGGCTTTCTCCTTAATGAAGCCATCAGTATACTGGCTGACCTCTCTCAGCTTTGCTTCACACAAGCAAGGAAGCTCTAATCACTGTTCTGCACTCAGAGGATCCGTTCATCAACACTTTTAAGGAAGCACAAAATACACACACAAACAGATACACACAACTGGCCCTCGCATTGGCTCCACGGTATGGCTCCAAGGGATAGCCTGCCACACACACACACACACACACACACACACACACACACACACACACACACACACACACACACACACACACTTATTCTGGCATGTAAGGTTCTACATGCAATAACTAAGTCTACACATAAACTTGATCATTAAGGAAGTGATAATACATGTACAATTGCACTTGTCAAAGTCAGGGATATTTTAGATTGTAGAAAAACAGGTTCTTGTAGTTGTATATATAAGAGAAATGGGCACATATAAAGAGTTGAGGAACAAGGGCCAGACCATTATGACCAGGAGCCTAGGTTGGAGCATCCAAAACTGGAATTCCTTGCGAGGCGTCCCCTACTGTGGTAAGTACCTACTGACAGTTGTGAGAGGAGGGATAAGCCATGAAATGGGCTACTTTGGGAGAACTCACCAAGAATGTGTTACATAAACAATATAAATTAATCATAACTGCTAAGCATATGGCTGCATAGCCACAGACCAGTTAATGTGCCCTTATTAAACCTTTTTGCCTGCAATGGTCTTATGAGCATTATGGCTATTGTTAAGACAGTGGCTAAGCTGGTAACCAAAAAGGTAACCCATAATGAAAAGTACTTGTTTCATTCTCTGGAACATTTTGTCCTAATGTTGCATCTGTATGTGCCCAGGGGAAACAGTGCCCCCTGTAGGTTACAATTTAGTGGTGGCTCCAGAGCAAAGACAGAAAACAGCAGACACCCACAAAAAGGGTGAAGGAGAGCAGACAGATTGCAGAAAGCACAGCTGACGTCACCGTCTCTTCTGAGGCATGGGGGATTCTGACAATGTGAAAACAGATAGACTGTGTTAATTATTGGCTGTTGCTTATTATAGACCTGCTTTACGTATCTTTGGATCTTAGCTCACTCATTAGGGCCTGACATTGAGATAAATGGTGTGTTAGCAGAGGCCTGCGAAATTAAATTTGGGTCATACGACGGTGTGTTACTGGAGTGTGTTTTAGGGTTTTCAGGTTAAAGTGAGTTAGTGAAAGCACTTGTCCTTATGGCATTTCGTATTACTTAAAGTGGTTGCCATGATGAGGTCTATGCATCTTGAGAAAGATACAAATGTTGCTCACTCTGTGAGCATCTTAGAAAATAGATGCTTTAAGGATTTGTTTTTTTTCTTTCCCAATACTGATTCTAGTACCTTCACTTCAGGTATTAGCCAATGCCCATCTGCCGAGCTCTTTCTTCTTTTGTTTGAATTGCTTTAGATGAGTCTTCTTTGAGCAAGGTCACATGAGGCTGTAGTCACACATGGTTTTCAAAGAGGAAATGAAATAAAAGACATGAATGCATAAAGTAGATCAATTAAGTGTATGACAACATCTACAGCATTGTTGTGTAGACAGCCATCCAAAAAATCTAAAGGAGAAAAGGGTTTTACAACATATGATTTGATTTGTATATTCACTACATGGACAAAAGTATTGGGACACATGACTATTACACCAACCAGATTTTAATATGCATTTCGTCCTCCCTTTTGCATCCCCTCTTCTTGGAAGGCTTTCCAAAAGATTTTGGAGGGTTTCTGTCAGAATTTGTGTCCATTCATAACAGTGGTCTGAGGGGGGATACGCCAAGAACCAAAGATGATTACTGCATCTTTCAGCTGTACCATTATTTGTGCTCTTGAATATTGGGCAGATGACTAGTAACTTTATAGCGAATCTCAAACTCAATAAAGGTTTGAGAATAACGATATCCAAAGAATATGTAATCCATATCTAAAGGAGCGCTGTTTTGTTTAGTGTGAGCTAGCTAAATTTACATTTATCAGACACTTTTATCCAAAGTGACTTCCATTCCCTAACTACAGGGGACAGTTTTTCCCTGGAGCAACTTGGGGTTAAGGGTCTTGCTCAGGTAGGATTTAAACCCATGACCTCTCGGTCTGGAGGCAAGTATCCTACCCACTGAGCCACCGCCATCCCCTAAATTCTTTCCAGAGGATAAACATCCAAGAATACAGCATGTTTGCAGTACTGCTTCGCAGTTGAGCATCAACTTTTAATGCAAATTTAGTCTTACACATGCAACATATGTGTAATATTAATGCGGAAACTTTTGTGAATGCTTCAGTAGCACCAGATCTATTGAAGTCCATCCAGGCCCACGGAGCCTAAATATTTATGATTCCACCCACAACTGTTTGTAACGGAGTAGTAAGAATCACTTCTTACTTCAAGGAATATGTAAAATTGTTTTGGATTTGACCTAAAGCTTTTGGATATGATCAATGTTCTGAATGGCATGGGCCACATATAACTGGAGCCACATATAACTGGAGAGGTCAGCTCTGATGTAAAGAGAACTGTTCACTTTATAGAATTACAACACCAAACATCATCACCAGCACACAAAAAATGCCAACACACCATGTTATGACACTCACAAATCAAAACATTTTAATGAAAGGCATTAATAATTATTTTAGAAGAAAGTGCTGACAGTGTCAGTATCTTCGGTCCATCTCAGGGTGGGCACAGATGCACACACACACCTAGTGACAATTTAGCATCTCATATTCACTTGATGTGCACATCTTTGGACTGTGGAAACAAGAGCATTCAGTGGAAACCCACATGGGCATGGGGAGAACATACAAACCCCACAGAGAAAGGCCCCTGATCCGAACAGCTGGGAATTGAAGCCAAGAGCTTCTTGCTGTGAGGCGCCACCTCTACCCATCTTTTTTTTCTCCTGTTTTCTTATTCTGACCACATTCAATTATATTGGCTGATATTATTGATATCATCCATGTCAGTGACATTTTCATAGCTCTAATCACCATCTGGCTGACTCGCCTTCAATGAAGAAAATTTCATTGAAGTTAAGCCCCAGCTGAGGGTTGCCTTGCAGGTTGGTGCATCAAAACACATCAAGTCCTCAGATCTGCATAAGAAGTTTCAGGAATGACCCAACCCTGGACCCAAAACAAAAGCACAGCTCCACTGCGATGCTGTGGCAGAACTAAAAACAAGTCATTCAAATGCCAGAGAGCTAAAACGGTTCTGCTCGGCGAGTCCGCCAAAATTCCTCCCCAGCAGGGTGACGCGCTGATCAATAGCGGTCGGAAAAGCGTGGCTGCAGTCATTACTCCTAAAGGCAAAGTCAGTATTACAGCACTGTGTTATGTGCACACTTCATTTATCCAAAATCAGATTTTGCTTAAGCAGCCTAAAGAATGCCTAAAGAATGTAAAAGTGCTGTGAATTTAGGGCTGGTAGGAATGAGGTTTTTTTATGCACTTCCATAAAGCATGTTCAATTTACCAAGAGTCTGCCTCTTGTATCTGCTCTAATATATTATGTTGCCAGAGTTTCAAAGCCAAGGTTAGCCAGCCTTCCTTTTTCATCATTTTACAGTTGACTATACAACCTTGAAAGATATGAAACACAGCCTTCAGAGGGCTCCCTTAAAATGCATTCATAACATCAAATGAAGAAGTGCGTCATAAATTCCACACGGCGCTGCAGTAGTGTAGCGAGTGCACTAGGACAAGGATTCTCAGACAGGACTAAGTTTGCATAGACTAGGACCGTCACGATTCATCAGTTAAATCTGATTAGGTGATTAAAAGCACCGTTAACATCGTTACAATGCATCGGCAATGATTAATTACTGAATATGCATATTTTAAGCTCCCTTAGAACTAAACTCATTTAGAAAAAGTTGTCGTTTTTGCCTATCCCAGTGGTCATACGGTAAAAAAAGTGAAGAAACACCCTGGACAAGTTGCCAGTCCATTGCAGAGCAGACACATTCACAAACACACTCACACCTGAGACCAGTTTAATATATGCTGTTTACCTGACTTGCATGTGTTTGGACTGTGGGAGAAAACTTGAGTATCTGGTGGAAACCCATGCGGGGAGAACATGCAAGCTCTAAACAGACAGGACACTTTGCCACCTGGGTAGGAATCTAACGTTTTTGCTGTATAATAATAATTTTATATTTATTTCTTTAGGAAGCCTTTCTAAATTGTTATGTATTTATTTGGCCTTTGTTAACACCTCTGTGATACACACACACACAATGTGTTGCGTTAATGTAAGACTCTTATCAGGCAAAAAAAAATATCTGCGTTAATCACAAAGTAATTCACAAAGTTGGGTTGGGAGCTGGGTCTGTACTACGCAAGCTGTGATGACTTTCACCTTGATATTTTAGCGCGATATATATATTGATATATTTATATTCAGTAACACCTCAGTTTTATGCAGATCAGCATTCGCAGATTCAGTCTAACGTTTATTTCTGAGAACCATACACTGAAAAGCCAGCTGCAGTGCCTGCTCCGTGTCTTGTCCTTGTATTTTTAAACTTCTACCCCCAAAATTCCAACTGTTTATTTAGTATTAGTAAGCTGTGTCCTGTCTAAACATGTGGGTAGAGAGAATTATTTCAACGTTTCTTTTGTGTATGAGTCTTTGCACACTACTAATGCTAACTGCTAATGCTAACGTTTTTTAAGCAAGAAAGTTTTCTGATTCTGATTATTTATTTACCATTACATTTTCTTGGGCATTTTTTTTTTACCAAAACACAGCAACACGGTTTTTCACTATATACATGTGCTCTTGGAATGTGACTATAT
>JBBPDC010012447.1:0-13360 GCA_037974485.1 Hemigrammopetersius urotaenia | reverse complement strand
GAGGAAGTATTTCGTGCTGTTCACACTGTGTGCTGTGGTGTGTTCACGTATGACCAGATTGTCACTTTCACTTTCAACTACTAGAAACATACATCCTTCAAATGGTCCAGCTAAATCAATATGTATTTGCTGCCAAGGACTTTCTGGCCATTACAAGGGGTTTAAGATTTTTCTTCAATTTGTGAGTCAATGTTTGGCCACCAGATGTATCTATGTGCTAATGCCTTCATTTATACTACACCTGGGTGTCCAGTGTGTAAATCCTCCAGAACCTGCTGCCTCAGATTTGGTGGAACAATCACACGCTGTCCCCACATCAGACAGTCCTGCATCAGTGAGAGTTCCTCCTTCCTCATGAGATAGATGGGAATAATCCTGTGGATACCATCTTCTTTACTCAACAGAGTATCGGATCTGTTCTGGTTCCTTTTCGGATATCACTGCTACAGGAAGTGTATCCATTTTGTTTAAAAAATAAACCTCCAGTGCATATTTTCTGTCTCTGTGATGAACAGGCAGTGGCAAACGGGACAAACCATCAGCGTTTTCATGGTTGTCAGCACTCCTATACTAAATGGTGTAGTTATGTGCAGCCAGCAGGAGAGCCCACCTCTGAAGTCTTGCAGCCACCATGGAGGGAGTCCCTTTGTTAGGATGGTGTATGGCGGTAAGTTGATGATGATCTGTCATTAATGTGAAATGACGTCATATAGGTAATTATGAAACTTTCTTACTCCAAAAATTATTCCTAATGCTTCCCGATCCAGCTGTGCATAGTTTTGCTCGGCTTTACTTAAGGTTCGCGATGCGAAAGCTATGGGCCTTTCCTGCCAATCTGGCAACATGTGGGAAAGCACTGCTCCCACTCTGTAGGGTGAAGCACGCTAACTGCACTGGGAGTCTTGGATCATAGTGTGAGTACATTAGGTGTTAATAGCTGTATTTTAACCTCGTGAAATTCTTTTTCACACTCTGGGGACCAGTTCCATTTCACCTCTTTAGGTAACATCGCGTTCAGGGGGTGAAGAAATGTGGCATAGTAATTAACCAGCCCCAGAAAAGATCTGAGTTGGGGCACATTAACAGGAACTGGTGCTTCTGCGACAGCACGCAGTTTTTCTGTCGACTTGTGGAGCCCTGATGCATTAATCACATGTCCCAAATACTCTAGTGAACTTTTGAAAAGCTCACACCTCTCCTTTTTAACACGGAGTCCACAATTTTCCAGTCTACTCAACACAGGCTCCAAATGAGCCAAATCATGGGCCTCGTGTTTTCCTGTGACCAGGATGTCGTCCAAGAAGCAATGGACAGACGGTAGCCCTTGCAGCACTTGTTCCATGACTCTTTGGAATATTGATGGGGCTGACATGATACCAAAGGGTAAGCTATTGTATACAAACATCCCTTTGTGAGTTGTGATGGGAAGGTATTTGCGTGAATTTTCATGCATAGGAATCTGCAGGTACGCATGTGAATGATCAAGCTGGCTAAATTGTTGTGCTCCAGCTAGTGAAGCAAACTGACCTTCTATACAGGGTAATGGATAAAGTTCGGCACATAAAGCTGGATTTATCATTACTTTAAAATCACCACAGATCCTAACGATACCACCCTTTTTGATTACAGGCACAGTCAGGGTTGCCCATTCACTGAATCTCACCGGGGAAATTATTCCTTGTTTGAGGAGGTGATCAATTCCTTGGGCCTGATGACGTATGGTACCACCCTTGGTTGGAAAAATCTTGGTTGCGTCCTGTTTCAGATTCAGGGTAGCTGTATAACCATTAAATGTCCCTAAATCTTCTCTGAATACTTTCTCATACCTTTTAAGAAGACTGTCCAGTGTCACCTCGTTAAGGTGGTGTACTGTTCTTACTGTTTTGATCTCCCGCCAGTCCAGATGGATTCCCACCTAAAAACAACCTACAAGGGTAAGCGTGCGCTTTGTCTGTTTAGTTTGACACGCACCTTGATGACTCAATCTGGCAGGATTACTTCGCCTGTGTACGTCTTGAGGACTCTGTATCCGAACTTGTCACATCACTTCGTTCCATTTAGCGTCCATTTTGTGAATTGGTGTTTTCTTTGCCTGTTCCTTCCCTTTTATACTGTTTCCTTTACCTAAGGTTCTAGGCATTCTCTCCTCAGTCTTCTTACCTTTGCACATCCATGCAATGTGACCCTTCTTTTCACAACTGTGACACAGTTGGTCTTTGTAAAAACACTCATTTTGGGTGTGGTTGGATTTTCCACATCAGTAACATTTCTCCTCGGGCAATTCTGATGAAAAAGACATGGCATTCACCTTCAACGAATTACTCAGGTGCTGCGATTCCCTAGATACAGCCTCCCTTGACATCGCTATATCCACAGCTTTCGGACACGCGTGCGCCGACTCTGTCAAAAGTTTCCTCTGTATTGACTCGCTACTCAGGCCACACATGAATCTGTCTCTTAATGAATCATTTAAATTGTCACCAAACTCACAGTGCTAACATCAACACTCAAGTAAATTACAATTGTGACAACTATTTCTCCCATTTTGACGGTTGCACCAAAAGCCCAAAAAATTGTGCTGTTGCACAACCATCAAGTTCTATTTATTTATTGAGAAATTCAGCATTTAATTTGAGTTTTCTTAATGTTTTTGGCATTTGTAAATGCATTGGATCCTTTTATTATGAATGGACTTCTCAACCATTTGGTAGAGGCCTGTATCTAAAAAACTGTAGGGTCTATTTAAAAAAAATAAAATCTTGTCCTAAGTTAATAAAAAATGTAAAGAATTTTTTTTTCTTTCAGTTTTCTTAGTATGGACCTCAAAGTGTTAAACACGCATCTGCCAGGACCTGTTTTAGTTTCACTAGGTTTATTGTTGAAGGGGAAAAAAAGTTAAGCCCAATTTCATTTATTGTACGTTTCTTTCTTCAGTTACTCAATGCAAAATTGCAAATTGTTTTAACAAATCAGTCGACTTTTTGGTGTGAACCTTTCTGAATAAAGTTTGTTTTGTTATGTAAACAAGTTGTCCTCTAAAAAAAACTCCAATACAGAAACCTATTTATGATTTTGTAAATATTTTACTTTATATATTCTTGTTTTTGTCTGTTTTTAAAATTTTGTAAGGTTTACCTTGAGTGTTTTGAAAGGCCCATAAATAAAATGCACTATAAACAGTTCGGCCTCGGTGAGAAACTGCCCAGACATCTAAAATACATTTATTTACAGAAAAGGTCATACAAAAGGGCAGGAAAACATACAAAACACACAAACAGGAAGAACATTATTGCTGCTGCATTAGATTGTACAGCCTCAGGTCAGACAACCAGAACCATCTAGAACCTCGGAGATCTGGACTACAGCTCCAGACCAGGGTTCCACTCGCAATCGCGTCAGATTGTTTTCAGCACCGGTCAGTTCTGCTGCCCCAGTGTCAGTACGACAATTAAACGATGTGTCATGTGGCAGCAGAGCGAATCCAACTCTAGAACCCAGAATTTGACTAGAACTACACCCTTATTCTAGATGGCGGGAAGTCCAGAGTGCAGGAGGTCAGGTGTGTACTAAGGCCATGTGTGTGTGTGCACACGTGTATTGTGTATGGATGGGGCGTGTGTGTGTGTATGGTGTGTATAGATCATGCTGCTGGCAGGCAGGGTGGTTTTCTCCAGATCACTGAAGCACGGGTGGGTCATGGCCTGCCGTGTGTGTGTGTGTGTGTGTGTGTGTGTGTTTAGCTCCTCATGCTGCTGGCAGGCAGGGTGGTTTTGTCCAGATCGCTGAAGTACGGGTGGGTCATGGCCTGCCGGGCTGAAATTCTCTTCAGAGGATCGTAGATAAGCATTTTCTAAACAGATGAGAGAAATGTCATCATTCCAGGGTTTCTGCACATTTCAAATTTGCACCATGGAATAAATTTAATACCACCCTTTTAAAATTCCAGACTTTTCAATACTTTAAGGCCTTAAAAAACGTGACATTTTAAAGACTAATACTTTTTAAGGATGTGCAGGACCCTGCATTTTCAGAGCCAACAACCCCACACCCATCCCCACCCTTTCCTGAAGCTTGACCTCCACTTAAACACTGGGATGGATTAAACGAAGCAGCGGTTGGAGATGAGGGTTCCAGCACCTTCACCTGGTACTGACAGCAGCAGACCATCAGGTCTGATCTGAGCAAGAACCTCTAGCAGGAGAATGCTGTGGGGATTGAGGAGGTGCAGAAGAGACGCTCACCTCCAGCAGGTCCAGGCCATTGTTGTCCAGGTTCCTCACCATGCTGCTCAAACTGCCCGTCTTCCACTTGGGGAAGCTGTTCTTATAGTCCGGCAGCGACTCCACGTCCGGCCACACCTCGTTATTCGGGGTTCCCAGAATTCTACACACACACAAACAGGAATATTTACTTACAGCTGAAGACCCAGCGGGTCCTGCAGTCCTGACCACAGATCCAAACGGGCAGGACCAGAAACATTCAGATATCTGAACATATTAAAACATGCATATTTACCACAGTCAGTAAGTTATGGCCTGTGCAAGAGTCACGAGGGTCCCTCATTTTTTATATCCTGCTTTTAATCTCCTCGTTAGTATAAAACATTTTCTCAGTCACTGCGTTTATTCCACTGCCTTGAAAATACTTCCTCCAAAGTGTCAGAACGTGAGATACGGTCTAAACATTATGGGGTTGGTTTCTTGGACAGGGTTTAAGCCTAGGCCTGGATTATGCAGCACTGAAAAGGAAAAGGTAGTGCAGGACTAGGCTTAATCCCTGTCTGGGAAACCAACCCAAGCTGTTTAAGACAAAGTACCTAAAGACTGAATATGGAAGACATCTGAAGACCTAAAACTCAAACTTTTCTACACTCCCGGACTAAGAGTGTGCGAGTTTGTGTACCTGAAGATGCGGAAGAGCTGGTCTATCTCAGAGTCTCCGTGAAACAGGGGTTTCTTGGTGGCGAGTTCGGAGAAGATGGTGCCGATACTCCAGACATCGACCGGTGTGGAGTAACGAGACGCACCCAACAACACCTCCGGAGCTCGATACCACAGAGTCACCACCTACACACACAGAAATGTCAACCCCTCCCAGAAGCCCCTCCCCCTCTAGGGTATTCAGCTAAAATTTTAAAAGCTCCACTTTTTCAGACGATCATAATGTACAATTTGCATGTTCTCACATTCACTAAATAACAGTAGGACTGCATTTCAAAACAAAAGAAAATAAATGTGAAAATGGTGTATTTTTTTTTTAATAAAGTGCTGAACTTCACAAAAATAAAGGGTTTTATAGGCTAAAGTAAAGGGGTTTAGAGGCTAGAGTGCTAAATTAAGAAAAATAATTTACTAATTTTATAACAAATAAATTCAGCCACATTCCATATAAAAATAACTGTTTTTGGAGAGAAAAAGGCATCTTGGGACGGTGAAACACCGCTGTTCTCAGAGACAGGATGTTTCAAAGTAGCCAATCTAAGAGTGTTATTTATCCTTGCTGCTGCAGTCCAGAATTTCCCCGTGGAGTGTCTCTCGTGTTTTTCGTTTTGTTCTTCTTAAAGTCTCAATTTTACTACTGTAAATTAAATTAATTTATTTCCGTATTTACCTGCTTATACCAAAGAAAAGGTGTTGCAATGAATTCCAGTCCAGTCTATACAGGAGTAACATCGCTATTTACATTCTAGCACTGCGGGAGACTCTCTTTAAGGGGGATGTACAAAACTGAGTTTAACATGAATTTAAAATGTTTAACCACATCACAAATTCAGTTTTCCCCCTATATGCAGGCAGATCCCCAACAGCATCCCTGTGTTTAAGGTCACGTTTCACACGAGTGCTTAAAGCTGCATGTAGTGGGTCGCGTACCTCGTGTGTGTAGACCCGGACGGGCACCCCAAACGCACGGGCCAGGCCGAAGTCCGCCAGCTTGATCACTCCCTTATTATCGATCAGCAGGTTCTGCGGCTTCAGGTCCCGGTGGAGAACCCGGCGGCAGTGACAGAACAGGATGGCCTCCAGAATCTGGTACAGATAACTCTATACACACACACACAGAAATAATTCAGGTAACTCTACAGAGAACACACACATGTACATACACACCTTCAGAGTTCATACACATTTTCACATTTCAGTGACTGAGGAAAATTCTCTGGAATATCTATTTTTATATCTATCCATATTTTTGAAAACAAAAATCCATGTGAATATTTAAAGTATTTTTAAACAAATAATGAACTATATGAACTAAAATAATAAAGTGGGCGGTTTTATAAAAAAATAAAGCTTTAATGTTGCTGACAGCAGCACAATGTGCTGACACGTTTGACGTGTGGCCAGAGATTTGCGATTCTCATTTCTGAAAGCAAACCCATCATTTTCTGTGCGATATCTTGCGCTGCCGAATGCCCCATAATCGCTGACCTACTATGTTTAGTATCACCGTGCGTTCGTCCCACAGTCTCAGGCACGTCTAACTGTTTAAACTGTAAACACTGGGTCAGTTTAGAGGCCGGCCTGCGTGGGACTATTAATTTAATCCTGCTCTCACTGGACTGCTGAAGAGTCCCGCCCCCCTCTCCCGGTCATATCCATGTTCTGTTATTGTAAGTTCACTCTAGCTGTGAAACACGAAGAGAGCAGCAAAAAGCACCTTGAGACCAGCTGGACGTCCTGATTCGTGTAGTGGACAGTGCTGCTAGATATGAATGATTTGTGGTGATCTTCCCTCCACATATCTGCTGTAACAGCACATTCATATTTTTCTGTTTATCTTCACTGACACGGACGCCTGCACCTCCGGAGCTTTTCTCTCAACATGCCTTGATCCAGTTGTTGGATGAGGCAGAGTCTTTAACATTAAACTTGATGTTTAACACCAAGCTGGAGTCAGTCAGTAAAGCCCAGAAACATAATCACAATATCTTACACTGCACAGTTCACCACATTTTACTTTCTTGCTGGACATGTGGTGGGAGAATTGTTGTCTGCGAATTTCAGCTTCAAGTAACAGGACAGGCATGTCCCACAATCCTGAAGTGCCAGGTTTGTGCCGCAGTAGGCTAGCGCACTGCCGCACTTTGCACAACACAAAGTCCAGCTCTTTACCAATTTCCCAACCTTTAGTTCTGTTTAATATTCTTCCTTTTAAATTTTATCGACAACTTCAACTGTGTCCTCCATTCTGCAAACTTTGTCCCACCCGTTGTCTCTGTTGCTCCCGCCCGCTGCAACCTTAACCCCGCCCAAGTTCAGACTTTCATCAAACATTACGTCCAGTCTCTGCTTTGATATTTCAGACAATGTCCTTTTATAAGAACAGTGAGAACTTGCCACCTTTAGCGCACCACACATACCTGTACACATACACAGTCAAAATAAACCGATTCTCAGATAAATTTTAGTATCAAGGTCGATATTAATTAGCTCTGGTACAGAGATTTAAATGCCAGTTTTGCATCTGCTGGTTCACGGAAGTCGCCATGAGACAATAATTTAACAGGCATAACAGCAGGCTCTTATTTCGAGTTAGGAATCCTTAATAAGCAATCTAACATTGATGATCCACTTTTATGTCTTTAAGCCATGACAGAGCTGTCATAGGAAACTATGTTGACAAAAGTATATGAACACACAAAGGTGATTTTAGCTTTGAAAAATCACCTTTAGTGAAAAAACTAAGCTCATTTGTTAATTGTACCCCAGCCGGCGGGAGAGCGCCGTGCCGACGGGCCAAAGTACCCGTAGCCTAAATAATCCGCTGGCGACAGTTCGGAGAGCGGAAGGGTTTGCTAAAGTTAGGAGAGTTTATTTAAGACTTTTTGAGGTTAGGATGCTGTAATACACTTTTCTTAATTTAAGTTAGGATAGGAAAACTGACTCAGGAGCGGTTGTTCTGTAACGGCTTTTTCCTAAATAAGATCCTAAACTTATTTACCATAGTTACCACACAGTTATGATCGAATTTTCAAGTGAGGAAGTTTCTGGAATGCGGCCCCTGGAGATTAAATGCGTCTCTGCAGCATTAAGCAGAAAAAACATCTCCACTTTCAGCAGGTCACCAAAGACGATCCTCCAACAAAAAAAAAAACAACACACAAAACAGGATTTGGGAACAGCAGAGCAAGAACTCCTCCGTGATGAACCAACCCTCTGAGATGATGGAGCTGATCCTGGAACAGCAACCGGTTGTCTGCACAGTTTTAGAGGACAGAGAAAAAAAAGTGGCACCCAACGCCAAAGGAAGCTGATATTACAGGTTTAGAAACTGTAAAGGAAGTACTGAGCCCAACTGAACCTCCCCTCGCCCGGGGAAATATCAGTGCAAGGCAGCATCAAGCCACCCATACGAGCACATCTCCAGCACTTCAGGCCTGATCTGCTCCCCAAGAAGGACCAGACTCACAGAACATGTTGGCCCTGTCAGACTTTCAAGAGACCATTACAGGAGCTCAGAAGAAAAGCCTCAAGATATTTTACTACGTTTATAGCCTTTTCCTATTTAACATTTTTTCGGGGTATAGTTTGGCTTGTATTATTCTTGCTGTTTAAAAAAATAAGTTCCAGTGTGTTTTTAAGCCCATCTTCACAAGAAAACTGTACATTTGCAGAAACAACAACAACAAAAAAAAAGATTTATTTTAATGGTAACAGCCTTTCTTAGGTTTATTTTTTATTGTATTTCGGCTTTTTATTTAAAAAAAATATATATTTTTTTTTAACTGTTAAAATGTTCCCGTTTTTTCTATTGGAAATAGAATCGAGCCTCATCCTTAGTATCAGTATCAAACTTGAAATTTCAGTACCATAACAAGCCTAACACACACAAAGACCACACACACACATTCCCGTACACAGTGTGTGTGTACCTTAACAAGCATGGGGTCCATGTACTGTCCGGATGGAATGGAATCCAGGTATTTCTTCAGATCCATGGACAGAAATTCAAACACCAAGTAGAGCTTGGACTCCTGCATCAACACGTCCAGCAGCCTGGGGGAACAGAGATAGACACGAACGATTTAAAATCACTTGCAGTGGTCTGCAAAGACACAGAGAACAACAGAGTGCGACAGTAAAAGCCAGCGCGCGAGTGACGGACAGAGTGCAAGACAAAAGACATTTCTTTCGGAAGTGGACAGTGTTATTGTGATTTATTTCAATAACTTGTCTAACTGCACAGCTAAATAAATGTAAAAGTCTGCGAGGACCAGCCCCACCAGACCACGTGAGGACAGCTAGCTAAAATGTTTAAAATAAAAACACACACCGTACGACATTGGGATGCTGGAGCTCTTTCAGCAGGGAGATCTCTCTGACGGCAGTGCTGGGGACACCCTCCTCCTCGCTCTCCAGACGGATCTTCTTCAGCGCCACCACCTGACCCGTGGACTTGTGACGACCTTTATACACCACTCCATAGGTCCCTGACACACACACAAACACACACACACACGACAGCCCACCTTCAGTCCACCACTTTACTGACGGGGCATTTCTACACACAGCAAAATATCCACACTTACCCTCTCCGACCTTCTCGATCTTCAGGTAGTCATCCATCTCTGCGATCTCACTGCGGAGAGAACCATCACAACCATCAGAGCAGCACTATCCAGACAAATCAGTACTACGACATTACTGACACACACACAGTCATATCTAGATCAGAACCCAAACCTTTGTCTAAACCAGGACATGATGGATTTCACAAACATGTACCACATCTCTTGCTTAGATGAATATTCAGTGGTGGTGGCCTAGAAAGTAGGATACCTTCCTCTGGACCAAGAGGTCATAGGTTCGAATTCTACCTTTAGCACAGCATCATTGGGTTCCTGAGAAATACCCTTAACCCAAAGTTGTTCCAGGGAGAGTCCCTGTGGGGAATCGCTTTGGATAAAAGCGTCTCGCGTTCATGTTTAGATGAAGGTAAATAAGTCGGTAAAAAAACGTAGCCTGTGTGGGAGTTTACCCTGTTGGCCGTTACTCGGACTGAGGCTAATGCTAACGAGCCGGACTCGCTCGAGAATAAACACAGAAACACAACAAACACACATAAACTCACCCGTAGAGCCAAAAGACACAGCCCCGCAGCAGAAACAGCGAGAATGAGAGCGTGAAAAAAGAGTGTATGAATATACGCCTGTCTGAGTGAGTGAGTGAGTGTGTGTGTGTGTGTGTTCGGCTGTTGCAGAATCTCGTTCAAACTGACCGCGCTGACGCAATTCAAAACGGACCAATCACAGCGCCAGATTAGAATTCAAACGGACCAATCAGAGCCTGGGCGTTTCGACTAAGCTCGATATTAACCATAATATTTACATGTTAATAAATATTGTAAAAGAAATTAATGGTGTAATTAATTGAAACTGAAGTTCAAACATCTAGAGCATTTAGATATATGACTTTAGAAATATTTTTTATATTCATACCGTAAAAGCCCCTGCCCCTTAATTTCTTCATATTCTGCCACAGATCCAGACTTTTTTGTATTTAATATGGTCTTGAGGAACAGCTGTCCAGGCTTCCTGAAGGATTTTCAAATATTTATCAGTGTATCTATCAATTTATCAGAGTGTATTTATCATTCATGTACGTATGTTTGTATGTGAGTGAGTGTGTGTTTGTACCATTATGGCAGTGTGTGTGTGTGAGTATATGAGTGTTTACGTGTGTGTGTGTGTGTGTGTGTGTGTGTGTGTGTGTGTGTGTGTGTGTGTGTGTGTGTGCCAGTATGGGAGTGGTGCTGGACATTAATGAGGGCAGCTTTTTGTGTTAAATAAGCTGCAGTATCACACAACACCACCCGAGGGCTCCGCTCATGACTGTCATGTAATTTAGAAATGCTGCCAGAGAGGGCGCTGTTTAACACTTAACAGTGAGTGAGTGAGTATGGGAGTGTATGTATTTATGTGTGTGTATATGAGTGTTTATGTGTGTACGTGTGTGTATTTTTGTGTGTGTGTATGTGAGAGTTTGTGTATGTGTGTGTACCAGTATGGGAGTACAGCTGTGTGTGTTAAATAGGCTGCAGTACCACACATCACCACCCGATGGCTCCGCTAATGGCTGTGCTGCCAGAGGGGGCGCTGTTTAACACTGTGAGGGAGTGAGGGAGGGATGCTCCCTTCACATGCTGTGGAAAGAGGATCCGGATCATTTCCAGCTGTAATTTGGAAACTGCGAGTGTGTTACGCCTTTGTTGTCGTAGTGAAGATAAAACATGGCGGACCCAGAGTTTGTCTTATCTTGAGCTGTTACCTAGCAGAAATGCATAATGGGAAACACAGTCTTTTAAAAGACTACTGATTTCCCAGAAAATGTTTGAAAGCTTTAGATATAGAACACACATATCGGGAAATCCAGATTTGTTTCTAAATGTGTGTGGAAAAATGTAGAACAGTGTCCCAATCAGCCACAAGGGAAAATGGGAAGATGGGAAGATGTGGGAACAGAACAAGCCCTTACAGTCCTAATTGCATTTTGTTTTGAAGACACCTTAATTGAACAAATGTATTATTTGAACTCTTTCTCAAAAGCAATAAAGCATGACTTCTTACCCGCAGTATATTACATTTTGCCATCAAAATAATAAGGTTAAATAACACATGAGATTTTGTAAATGTGTTATTTTCTGTGAGATCAAACAATACATTTTTCCACACTAAAGTAAAGTTTTTAAAAAATATGTTCAGAAATAAAAATACAAAGGTTTGACAACTGGGCAATGCCAAAACAAATTTACAACAGATTCCGTTCATTACAGAATTTACAGGTAACATCTATGTACTTTTTAAACCTTTGTTTAATAAACCATTTAGCTGGATAGAATCTGTGAATAAGTTTGAAATACATTTCCTTAATTTTATTTGTAATTAAGTACTGATTGGGGAGAAGCCAGACTTCTTCCAAGTAACATCATCCACAATCTGACTTCAGTATGAAATCACACAAGGTACAGTTGTAATATCTCTCTGAAACAGACTTCGTACAGCTCTGTTATTATTACTAGTACCACCGGAAAAACATATCTTACCCACAGGAGTATGAACCAGAGATATATAGGGCAGATGTTGGGCAGCCCTAATTCTCTGCTGAGATTTAAACAGCATATTAGCACCAGAAGGTATTGCACCAAATACTTTCGCATAATCCCTGAAGGTATAGGAATTTTATATTCTGATAAGAACTCCTGATATATGAAGAGAAGACCATCCTTATTAAACAGCTGATCAACTAATACAATATTATTCTCAAATCACTATTTCATAAAAAGAGATTTATGCTAATACAAAATGTCCTTGTTATTCCATATATAGTAATTATGCAGAGAAAAATTATGTTTGTAGATGAGACACAAAGCCAAGAAAGCCTGACGATGAAATGCAGACATTTTTACAGGAATTTTATCAATATCATAATTACAGACAAGAATAAAATCCAGGCCACCTAACTGAGATAAAATATGAAAAGGTATAACATTCCAAATGGAGGTAGGATGTCGAAAAAAAATCTTTAGCCAATTGATCTTAAAAGTATTATTTAAAGTACATAAATCCAGAAAATTAAGACCCCCATTTCATAAGCATTCATAAGTACACTCTTCTTTACATAATCCTATTTTTCCACAAAAAGTTGAAAAGCATTTTATCAGTCTCTTTTAACAGCTTACCATCAAGATGTAGAGCCAAAGCTGCATAAGTCAATTGAGAAATTCCTTCTGATTTTGTAATCAATACCTAGATCCCTTGAGAGCCATTGGTTTAATTTTCTTTGAGTTTTTGTATAACTGGATTGAAGTTTAAAAGTAAACGACTTTGTTGGTCCTTTGCAATTAAAATCCCTAAACAACGGACTTGTCACGGTTCGGTCAGTGGCCTTTAGGGAGCCGCTGCTTTTCTGTTTTTTCGTTCTGTTTGTGTTCTGGGTTTTGAGGGCCTTTATTTTGGTACCACTGTGACAGGACTTCATTTTTAACTGGAATATTACAAATGTCAAATCTAGAGCATTCCTTTATGGTTAAAAGTTCACACTTATTTACATTCAAACACAAGCCAGAAGCCTTAGAAAACTTAGAAAACTTCAATGACAACAGAAATTTAATTTTCATCTTTCAAGAATAAGATAGTGCCATCTGCTAGCTGTGTCATAATCAACTTTCTGCCAGAAAGGTTAAGATCTTTCACAGGTGTCACGTTCTGGACTGGCGTAAGCCGAGCTTGTTGTTTTTTGAGTATTTCTGTTCATGTTTTCTGTTTGTTATGATTCCAGCGTTACGCTGAGGAACCTAAGTTCTGATTCTGTCCTGAGTTATGTTTATTGCCTTTTGTGTTTCCTTGGTTCTGTATCATGTC
>JBBPDC010012436.1:0-13360 GCA_037974485.1 Hemigrammopetersius urotaenia | reverse complement strand
TTCATCCCCTCCCCGTTCTGGCACACATTGTACCCCCTAGTCTGTTTTCCTCTCTCTCTCTCTCTCTCTCTCTCTCTCTCTCTCTCTCTCTCTCTCTCTCTCTCTCTCTTTCTCTCTCCCTTATTTTCTTCAGCCTCGCTCTCTCTCTAGCATTTTCCAGCTTGCCTTGAGCGAGGCTACACCCGCACAGACGGCAGGTAAAGACAGGATGTTCTTTTCTTCCTCTCTCTCATTGCTATTTCCTCCTCTCCTGCTTGCCCCCCCAGCACGTGCCATCCCTCGCTTCATTTCTCCAGTCTCTATTGCTCGTGCAGGGTGAGTGAGTAAGAAAGCAGTGGCGTGGGCGTAAGTGATGCTACAGTGTGCAGACTGTTAAAGGTACTGCCACTGGTGTGTGTGTGTGTGTGTGTGTGTGTAGGAGCTTCCTGTGCTGTTTATTGATTTCTTTGGATGACTTTGTGTGTGGAGCAGATTATATTAAGACACTGCAGCTATTTTTAACAATGATGCAAAGCATGAATGCATGCATGCTGTGTGTGTGTGTGTGTGTGTGTGTGTGTGTGTGTGTGTGTGTGTGTGTGAAAGAGGGAGGGTAAGATGAAAAGAGGCTGAATTGAGGCAACAGGGACATCAGTGTGAGTCAGTGTGGACATCAGTGGGAGGAATGTTGTGCAGGTTCTGAAGTGTGATGGTGTGTCAATATTTGAATGGAGGATGCTAAAATATGCATGCCCTGTATGTGTGTGTGTGGACAGTTCTGCTGCTGTAGATGATCAGCTTGTGTCCACACTGCACTGTGAAAATGAGCCACTCAGTGTCTAAACCTTCTCTTCGCTTTTCTCCACTCCATCAATCCATCTCTTCAGCTTCCAAGGGGAAGCTAAATAATTTAGCTTTAGCTCTCCCTATCGACACTCTCTGCACTACCCAACCCCCACCCACAGAACCCCCTCCCTCTCTCCCTCCTCCCTCCCTCTCTGTGTATTTCTGCTGACACCGCGGTGCTGCAGTCTCCCACAGGTGCAGGGCCAAACGTGTACCATCTCCATTACGTAACTCCATCCATAGACCATGAAGGAGCACAACACTAACATTAGCAACCGAGGCTAACAGCCGTTATGAAACCGTTAGTGCGTCCATGTATATTATTACTACTTTAGTGGAAAGAACCACGTCGTTGCCTTGAAGGCACGACTCTCAGTCTCAAGGTCAGACTCTCTGTGTCCCACACATCTGGCCAGCTGTTACATTTGACGAGTGCTGGGTTCATACAGCGGTGCATCCTTCCCCACCGGCAATTACTCTGTTTCCCCTGTTTCAAAAGCTCAGGGGAGCCACCAGATGCCCACGTGCAACCTCACGCCTCAAAACCCCCAAACAATCCACGCTTTAATGCTTTTGGGCTGTACATGCATCTCTGATATTAGGTTGTAAAACCTTCAAAAGATACATCTCTTCCCCATATGCTCTCTCCTCCTCTATGTATCCCCTATAATTGCACTTACATAAAGATTTTAGCACTTAGAACTCTCCTCTGGTTCTCACACTGTACTGAAACTAGATTGTTTTCTCGTTCAAGTCGCTTTGGATGAAAGTGTCTGCCAAATGAATGTAATGTGATGTTTTTAGAATATATTCATTATAGGCAAATATAAGTGTAAGTGTCTTTCCGTCTTGTAGATTTTACCACAGTACAACACAGAGTGAACAGCATGCAGACTGTTTACTCTTTCAAATCTGTAAGACCTCTTCTAGAGACCTCCAGGCTCAGTGCTGAATGAGCTAAATGATGCCAGCTGAGGAATATAAACGAGAGGATAAAAGGATGCCGAAAAGGAGACACGGGGGACAACACCCAAACAGATGTCACTGGTCTCTGGTCAGGTAGTGGTGAAAGAGGTAGTGGTGAAAGAGCTCTCTTGATGGGGAGAGCTAAAGCTAAATTATTTAGCTTCCCCTTAGAAGATGGAGAGATGGAGTAAAATGGTATTTATCCACTATGCTGTTTTCAAATGGAACAAACTGCACACCCCTATCAGATCTGCACCAACTTTAGCATTAAAAAGCTCCTAAAACCTCACTTTTCTCCTACACCTTCTTTTAAATACCTGCACTGCTATTGCACTTTCAAGTTCATTTTATTGATTTTCTATGCATTCTTTTATTTCTTCAAATCTTTTATTCTATTTTTACTCTGTTTTATTTTTACTCTGTTCCTGTAAAGCATATAAAATGACCTTTTGTGTAGGATAGTGTGCTATATAAATGAACTTGAACTTGAATTTTACATACCACACTAAGCCCAATGATCCAAAACCATCATGAGTCTCTGAGATATAAGATTCTATACATCAAGAGATATGAAGCAATACCCATTTCTACCATGATATGAGACTCTTGATCAATGTCTGGTGCCACATCATACGCTACGCAGGAGGCATAAAACTGCTCAATAGCACTATAAACTGATCTAAGACCAGGCACTGTTAACGTAAAACAAGTAGAAGATAATTAGGACATACATTTAAAGCTCTAAATGAAAGAAACATCTCAAATTATACATTTTGCAACTGCAGTGGTTGAAACCACAGACTTGTAAATATTCTAAACAGCCAAGAGCCAGTTTACAATTTTTCCTCCACTTTCCATGACAGTGTTTCCTTGAATAGATTTTACATAGCTCAAGGGAAAAACCAAAGGCCAGCCTTAATTCTAACCTGACCACAGCAAATGCTGTTTGGGCACATCCCAGATCCGCGCTTGGAATCCATGCCACTCTCCCCAGTCCGTACTGGAAATTGCTGGATTAATGCTCTGAGGAATTAGAGGCTGGGAGGAATTCCAAGTCCTACCGTGCATCCATCATTAAAGTTTATTAGTGCGAATTGTCTGGGATTAGCCCAGAACCATCAGAAACCTTCAGAGTTTTGGCCTTTCTGCCAATCTGCTGTTTCAGACTAGATGCTTGAAAGACTATTGTCTCAGTTACAGTTCATTAAAGCACAACCATAATAGTGTTGATTCTCATTCTCCTCCTCTTTCTTTCTTTCTTTCTTTCGTCCTCTTTCTTTTTTCTGCACTCCTCATAGGATGTCCATTGTGAGCATCGTTGCCAGGGAGATCCTGGACTCTCGGGGAAACCCCACAGTAGAGGTGGACCTGAGGACTGAAAAAGGTCACTGTCAACCTGTTATAAAATCATACTACACCATCTGTATTTAATATACTGAAGAAAAAAGAGCATAATTATAAAATGTGGTGTCCTGTCACTGCAGTACACAAAACTGTATTTGTTTGTTTATACTGTTTACAGAAAGGAATGTCTAGAACGACAGGAATAAAGGTGCCCTAAATAAGTGATGCCCCAAAATGTCCCTAATCTAGAAACAAGATGCATTGTAGTTACTGTGATGTAATTATGACTGAATAGTAACTGTTCCCATTTTTCCTTTGCCATCTCTCCAGGACTGTTCAGGGCTGCTGTACCTAGTGGAGCTTCTACAGGCATTTATGAGGCTTTAGAACTCCGAGATGGAGACAAGAGTCGCTTCAAGGGCAAAGGTGCTTAGACCTCCACTGCATGATGATCAAGGCCAGTGTTGGCCAGACAAAAACAATGGCGGCTTTATATGTTAGAGTACTTTATTTCTGCTCTTATTTGTTTTATTCATTATTTTCCAGGTGTACTAAAAGCTGTTGGCCACATCAATGACACCCTTGGGCCTGCCCTCATTGCGTCTGTAAGTGCACATGCCTCATGGACCAGGCAAATTGATGACCTTGAAAAAGCATTACCAAGGACAGCAGATAGAGAGCAGTGTGAGGCACATGTAGCCTATATGTGTGTGTGTGTGTGTGTGTGAGAGAGAGAGAGAGAGAGAGAGAGAGAGAGAGGGTGAAAGTGAGAGAGAAAGTCTCTTGAGATTTTCAAATGTTTTAAGTTTGGTATTCAGTGAATACTGGTTTCAGCAAGGCTTGCCAAAGCATTTCTGTTTCTTTTTACTGCAGCAGTGCAGCAGGGAGCATTGATAAGAAAAGAACACAATGATGCACCGATCGTCGCTGATTTTACAGCTAAATGAGTGGATTTTTAACCCCCATTCGGGCAGAGTGAAGAACACTAGTCCTTAGAGTTCGAACCAAACCAGAGTTCCAATTAGAGTTGTGACCAAACTGACATTTTAAACACTCAAATGAAAAATCAGTTGCCTTTTAAATGACATGACTATAGTGTTCCTTCAAAAGTGAGCAGCGACAGGCTATTTAGCATGAGTCATGCATAATTATGCTGCAGTGCATTGGTACACTTGTAGCAGCAGCAGCAGCGTTCAAATGCAGCACAGTCTTACTTACCTGCCTCAAACACCGACCAAACTATAACTATAATACTACACTCCTTGTTCCGCATGTTAAAATGGTGCAGATAAGTCAACTACTAAATTTGATGTTTAATTAGAAATTAAACAAAACATGCTTTAGTCCTGGATTAGATGTGATTCATGGTATTATCTTAACCATGTGTGATATTTTGTGTGTTATATATGGTTTACTGATATTGCAAAGCTTGGCACTAAAATGCCTTTCTCACTATATTTGTTTGTGTGTATATTTGAAAATATCCATGCATTCCTGTACCATATTGCAGTTAATGCAACAGCGCTGTAATCCTTCAGTTTGCTCACATTTCACTCGCTGACATTTTGAACCAGCTCACACCACCAAGAGACAGATGCCCTCAGTTGTGAATATACTGAGTACTGTTTTGCCCACGCCTAGTTTAGAATAACATGCCTCTGTCTGGTCATGCTGTTCATAATATGTGCATCTGATTTTAATCTAGTATGTGTTCTTCCATGGGGCAGGAAATCAGTGTGGTCGAGCAGGAGAAGCTGGACAACATGATGATCGATATGGATGGCACAGAGAACAAATGTGAGTCAATGCAGTCACCCATGTTTGTAAAAAAAAGGAAGCCAGTGTGTACCACATATCTCAGTCCAGCCATGTCCAAGAAAGTGGGTTACACTGGAGTCGAGTGTCTTATGGGGTCCATGTCCTCGGGTCAGAGCTGAACCCACACAATATTAGACAGATGAATTTATTGTGATTCATGGCCAAACGTATGCGGACCTCCGTTTCGATTTTAAGATAAGAAAAAATTATATTTAGCATGCTCAGTGCAACAAAACAATGAAATAAGACAGTAGAGTATTTTAATTAAAAAGAAGACAATAAACAATAGACAATAGTGCAATACAATTCAGAGATGTTCACAATTCATTTTTACCAAGTCCAAGTCAAGTCTCAAGTCTTTGTGCTCGAGTCCAAGTCAAGTTTACAAATAGCGAATCTAAATGTGGGATTTTTCAGCTGTAAATTTTGAGCTCTGAACGTTTAGAAGACATGCTAATTGGCCACGCCCCAATTACAATTGACTGTTACTTAGCAGGGGGTGGGACTGCGTGCTGTGACATGCCCTCAAGAACATGGAGGATTGCCTTAAATGATCTTAAATCTAAATATTAAATATGAAAAATATATCTCTCACTCTAAATGTGAAACTCGACCCCTTTCCAACAACTCCTCGGAAACCGTAATTAGCTGAAAACCGCTCACCGCGGGCAAAAGTAATGGGACACCGGGGCGAGGTGCGAGGTATAAATAAATAATTCCATGAAATGAACATTGAACATTGACTCACGAGTCACAGCACCTGAGTCAAGTCTGGAGTCATTGGGGGCAAGTCTAAAGTCAAGTCTTAAGACTTAAGTGCGACTCAAGTCTCAGACTCTGATACAATTACATTATTGTAACAAGATAAACTCTAACACGGATGTTGCTGTGTGTAAGATTTAGTGTGTACCAGCAGATCAGTAGTGCTAAATGGCTTAAGAAAGTGACGTAGTATTATTACATTAAGAATAAAAATGTATGCATTAAAATAGCAGCACATGATGAGGGGATACATTTTCTAACATTTTTTGATATTTTAGCCACAAATTTTAATAACACTTATAAATCAAGCATGGCATTTAGTCTTCATATACCAACATAAGGTCATACCATCAATAAGTTGTACTGAAGACATTTGTTGACTTTCAATATGTCACTTTTATAGGATGCCACATTTGTTTGTTGGGAAGTTCATAGATTGGGTTTCCATGGCAGAGCAGCCACAAGCCCAGCATTACTATGCGCAATGCCAAGCGTAGAATGGAGTGGGGTAAAACACACTGCAGCTGGACTAATGGTGAAGGTTGGATAATGGTCTAGGGGCAGTTTCATGTTTTGGTCGCTCTCAATTAGAGTGAACTTAGGGATAATTTAGGGACAAAAACATTATAGAGAATTTGATGTTCAGGTGTCCACATACTAGAGGTGGGCATAGATTAATTTTTTTAACGTGTTAATCGGCGAGACAAGTTTAAAACGTGCGCGAGCCGGACAAGTCACTGAAATTCACTGAAGGTGAAATTCATCATAGCTTGCATAGGATAGACCCAGCTCCCTCTGTCCGGGGGGGGGGGTTAATAAGAATCTCGCGTCGTTAACGGCCCAGCACTACCACATACCTTTGGCTGTTTATGTGTAGATCTATGTTTGTGTGTAATTTTACCATATAGTTCTTTATACAACATTTAGTTTATGCGATACTCTCTCTATATTTTCAAATCTTGCTGTAACATACTGAAAATGAATGCAAAAAGGCACCATTGTGGTGTTAAAAACACTAACTCACTCAGGTTCTCTTGTTTTTGAATAGGTCTGATGTTAGCAATATTACAAGTAAAGTCAGTTACATTATTCCTGTAATGGACAGTATAATGACAGCAGCTTCTTGCCTCCGCAGCTCAGTTTGGTGCCAATGCCATCCTGGGAGTGTCCCTGGCCATCTGCAAGGCTGGTGCTGCAGAGAAAGACATTCCCCTGTACCGTCATATCGCCGACCTGGCAGGAAACACGGAACTAGTTTTGCCCGTCCCAGTAAGACATTTAACTTTACATCCGTTATCTTCATCATACAACAAATTATTTGGATTGATTTTTTCATTCATTCATTCAAGTTGGTTCGGGAGCTGTCAGCATATTAAACACGTACTTCAGCCCAGGAAAGGCTTTTTAATTAGCTGATTAGGGGTCGGGTTTGTTGGGAGCATGGAAAACAATCAAATGCACAGGGCCTCCAGAACCCACAGTGGGAGCGAAACAACCAAGTGGTTTCTCTATTGCGTCATCCCAAAAAACCCTCTTTAGAGGGATATTACACTGACCTGTCATGTTACTTTAAAAACATTTTACAAAGAAGAGAGACATTAGTAAAATTAGATTTAGTTCACATAGCATGCATCAGTGTATAAACATATTACAGTTTATTCATTTGTAAGGTTTTCTCTCACCTCTGTTTGCATTGGGTATTTCTGCCCTGCCCTCTCTCTCTCTCTCTCTTAGGCTTTTAATGTGATAAACGGTGGGTCCCATGCTGGAAATAAGCTGGCTATGCAGGAGTTCATGGTCCTTCCTGTAGGGGCAGAGTCATTCCGTGATGCTTTGCGCGTGGGGGCTGAGCTGTATCAGACTTTGAGGGGTGTGATCAAGGAGAAGTATGGTCAGGATGCCATCAATGTAGGTGATGAGGGAGGATTTGCCCCAAACATCCTTGAAAACAGTGAAGGTATGTGTTTTTGTGCATTTGTGTTGTGTTAACCTCTGGCGGATACTATATTTCTCTCGTATCCAAACCTTGCGAGTTTTTTGTACAGCAAGCGGCATCGCCTTTGCATTGTGTGAACATTTCATGATGAACGAACCAAAACAAAAGGTCCACAATTACCTGTATTAACAACATTAATGTGCATTAAGGTTAAGGATGTATTTTCCTACAGCAATGTATTTTTTTCTGTATGGGCATCTTTGTATGTAGGTATTAACGCTGACTTTGTGATCTGACTAAAATCAGATAAGCAAGACCTTCATGAGTTGAGTTCATTATTTTAGATGGGGGATACGCTAGAGAGAACTGTGTTCTGGAATGGACAAAAGTATTGGGACACCTGTTTTTGATTAAATTCAGATCTCCCCTTACTTTCGGAAGGGCCATCTTAGTGTTTCAGCTTACCAAGACATTTTGAACAACGCCATGCATCCACCTTTGTGGATACCGTTTGGGGAAGAACCTTTCTGTTCCAACATGATTGTGCCCCAGTGCACAAAACAAGCTCCATAAAGACATGGCTGGGTGACTTCAGTGTGGAAGAACCTGATTGACCCACACAGAGCCCTAATCTCAACCCCATCCAACACCTTTGGGATGAACTGGAATGGAGATTGTGAGCCAGGCCTTCTCATCCAACATCAGCGTCTGAACCTCTTGTGGAAAGCCTTCCCATGAAAGTGGAAGCTGTTATTGCTGCAAAGGAGGGATCAAATGTTTTTGAATGTAGTGTCATCATGGTCCCTGTTGATGTATTGTTCAGGCACCCCAATACTTTTGGAGATATAAGGTTTTGTTATGACAGTGACAATGTGCGGTTTATAGAAAAAAGACTTGGCTCATGATTGTGTCAGTAAAAAATCAAATAAAACCATACATTCGTTTTGACTGAACTTCTCTCTCTTCCTTTATCTCTATTTCTCTCAGCCCTAGAGTTGATAAAGACTGCCATTGAAAAGGCTGGTTTCACAGATAAGGTTGTGATTGGGATGGATGTGGCAGCCTCAGAGTTCTACCGAGAGGGGAAGTATGACCTTGACTTCAAATCTGCCCCAGATCCTGAAAGAAATATCAGTGGCGACGAGCTATTAGAGATCTACCAGGGCTTCGTCAACGACTATCCAGGTATTGGATAATGGGCATACAACCAGGTTCTGTTTGCTTCAGTGTCTTGAAATCTCAAAAATGTAAAAGCCATGTAGTTTGCTGGTGTGTTTTCTGACAGAAGTGATAAATTAAAACTCTATTGACACTAACCTTGCTTTCTCTCTCCACAGTTGTGTCTATTGAGGACCCCTTCGATCAGGATGACTGGGCAGCCTGGACCCAGATGACTGGCTCCATGGGAATCCAGATAGTAGGAGATGATCTAACGGTTACAAACCCAAAGAGGATAGAGAAAGCAGCAGAGGAGCGCGCTTGCAACTGCCTGCTCCTCAAAGTCAACCAAATCGGCACCGTCACAGAAGCCATCCAAGCGTGAGTGACAGCTGCCAGTCACATAACCTCAGTCACATATTCCAGACATTCTCTTCGCTTCACTGTACAAACCTGACCTTCTTTTGCACTCTGTAGACATATGTTCACAACCAGATTCCATATTCTGCTTTTCATTTTTTTTCACATTGCTCTGAAAGATTGCCTTCAGTCACATTAGGGTGGATATAGTGGATAATTAGCAGGATCACAGATACACTATAGGGACAAAAGTATTGGGACATCCCTGTGTTACAGGGTTTGTGCTAGACCATTTACTTCCAGTAAAAGGCAATCTTAATGCCAAGCCATGCTTCCAACTTAGTGGACGCAGTTTTGGGAAGAACCTTTTCTGTTCCAGCATGACTGTACCCCAGTGCACAAAGTGAGCTCCATAAAGACATAATTGGATGAGTTCAGTGTGGAAGAACTTGACTGGCCCATACAACACATTTGAGAAGAACTGACGTCATAAGTGCTTTACAGAATGAATGTGCAGAAATTCTTGCAGAAACTCTAAAATTGTGGAAAACCTTCAAAAAAGAGTGGAAGCTGTTCTAGTAGCAAAGAGGGGACCGACTTTATTAAAGTCTGAATTTGAATGCAATGTCAGGAAAGTCCCTCTTGATGTAATAGTCAGGTGTCCCAGGTTTAGCCTACAGACTAGAGCCTGGCTGTATGGCAACATTTATCATATCAATAGTTATCATAATGATTCATATCACCTTATGTTTCAATATGCTGTTTTAAATACTGTCTCAATATCATATGTAGTTAAAGAACATTGACCTACTGCATGTTTCATCACAAAGAGAGCATAATTAGTACTTTTTTTAATTGGTTTTTAGCACAAAGTAGTCGGTAAACAGCTGAGTAAAACATTCCTTATCACACCTCAGAAAATAAAATATTGTGATACGCACTGTGCAGATGATCTGAAACTGTCCTGATATTACATTTTTGCCATTTTATTTAATTTAAGCTCTCTACTGTAGTGCTAAGTGTGATGTTGTGGGGAAAAATTTTTCAAAAGAACTTCTCGAAAACCTGCATTAAATAAATTCAGTCGGTTTATCCTTATCCCTTTGACCCTCTCCCTGCTTTGTCTCTTTGTCTGTCTCTCAGGTGTAAACTGGCTCAGGCAAACGGTTGGGGTGTGATGGTCAGTCATCGCTCTGGAGAGACAGAGGACACTTTCATTGCAGATTTGGTAGTGGGGCTGTGCACTGGACAGGTAATACACATCTCTGTCCTATGACTGATACCATTCATGAACTGAGAAACTGGACAGTCTGAGTTATGCTTGACAGCTAAATTGTCCACACTGTTGCGCGAATGTATTTGTAATTTTAGTTGCTACTCGTCTGTGTTAATTTCAAGGGACACATTCCTGTATTTAAGGCATTAGCATAGATTAGATGGGTTTGTGGGACGCCGTTCCTGGCATGTGGGATGTTTGGGGTGGAGTGAGTTGTAGTTTTTCGGGGCGGGGGTTATGTTCCAACAGCACCCGCGTATAGTGAAAAACCACGTTGTTGTGTTCTGGTAAAACAAATACCTAAAATGCCCATTTTTATAGTGTAAAACCCCAAATATGCTCCCAGAACACTTTCATTTCATTTTAAACTCAGCTTAATGCATTACCCTTAAAGAAAATCTAAAGGTAAACCCATATTCACTTCTTTTAATGTCATTTACAGTAATAAAAATACAGGGCTTTACAAAGGACAAAACAAAAAACAAGAGAAACACTGAGACGCTCCGCGGGGGAGATTTTGGTTTGCTGTTGCCACAGTTGATTCACACATCAGCAGCCAGGAGAAATAAATCAGAATCAGAAAACTTTATTTATCCCGGAGGAAAATGCGTTAGCATTAGCAAAAACTCTCTCTACCCGCATGTTTAGACAGGGCACAGTTTACTAATACTAAATAAACTGAGATAACTTTTGTTTAAAATGTTAATGTTTAAAACACTACAAATAAGAAGGCAAGACACCGAGCAGTCATGCTGCAGCACGCTTGCGCCTGCGCACTACATAACGCTCTCGGATTGGCTACTTTTAAACCTCCCGCCTCTAAGTACGGTGGTATTTTACCATTTCAAGGCACACTTTCTAAATTTATACAGTTACATTTTATATGGAAACTGTCTCAGAGAAATTGCTACTAATGATTACGTTGATCACATGTATATAATATAACCTGTTTTACATATACACAAATGGTAGCAAAGAAATAAATGCATTTTTGTCTTCATTGCTTTTAGCTCCACTGAAGCTTGATAACTGGAGAGGACTCTCCAATAGGAATGAACCGTATTTTTCTTCCTATTGAACCGGCTGAACGTTTTGCTTTTGTATTTTGGATAATTTAGCACTACCACTGGACCTAGGAGGCAGGGATTCAAACTGCTATGAAACTTTGTAGGAGATTCTAAGCTTGTATTCTTAACTTAGTTATCTATAGTGTTTATCAGCAATATTTGAGTATCTAGTATAGTGTATTTTCAAATTGAGTTTTTATCCACAGATTTTTATTTAAATTTATTGAGACTTTTTATTTTATACCGTCTCTGTGTCTTTCGTTACCTTCGGGATAATTTTCTTTCTTTTAAGATTCTGATTTGAACAGTGATGTAACTAGACCTTAGTTTATGTTCGACTATTCTACTGGTTGACCTAATATGGCATCAATTGGATTGTTGAAGTGCACTTTTGCAGTTATTTCCATCAAACACTGATATTGGCCTTCTTTAGCCAAGTTGACCTTCATGATCACAGTCTATGCCACTAGCCAGTAATCATCGTTCTTGAACAAACAATGTTTTAGTGTCAAATTTCTTTATTTGCTTCTTTGTTATTTATTTTATTAGCGCATTTAGACTAGGTCTTGGCAGCACAGGAATATTAATCATAATCTGAAGTTATCAAAATGTATTATATCACCTTGTCGCAATACACTGTCGTAAATACTGTCACATAATTATGTACTTATGTACGGAACACTGACCAACTGCATGTTTCATTACAAAAAGAGAACCATAAGTTCTTTTTACTTGGTTTTATACATAATGGGCTGCTTGAATGAATGTCTAAATGAATCAGTTACAACTATGAAAATATATCTAGCGTTCATGATCTTATTTCTCTTCCTCAGATAAAAACCGGAGCTCCTTGTAGATCTGAGCGTCTGGCCAAATATAACCAGCTGATGAGGTGAGAGTTATTTTCTAACCACTGATAAGCTTCCCTGTGCATGAATGCTAATAGTCAATAGTTATGAACATACATGATATTCACATGCATTTATTAGCTCTATCTGTTTTTGATAGAGAAGTGTTGAGTGGTGGATAAGGCTTTGTTATTGAATGGTAACTGAGCCCACTGTCTCAATCCTGGTTACAACAGGAGAATTGATGTCACGCCACAAGTGCCAGCCACTAAAAGTGTGCCAGTCTGTGTGATCCTCTCACACTAATCCAATCAAATTCTTAACTGAGCTAAGAAGGGAGGGAGCAAGAGGATAAGCATGACAATGACAACCTTTAGCAGCCGACGACTTAGTATTTTTCATTCAGTACCATTTTCAGTACATTCATGCTTCAATTCTCTTCAATCCTTTCAAGAAACTTAAAGGTGGACTTCAAGGTTTTAATGCTACAAACTGAACAGATGCACTTAAACAAAGTATGCAGTTCACGTTCATCTACACACTTCTATAACATTAATTAATTAATTAATTTAGCGTAGCTGTGGGATTGTCTTAAGTCCTTTGCTTCTAGTTAAACATGTTAATTATGTACAAAATACTCTTGATTGAAATGGTTTTGAGCTCTTGGTGTAAACAATCCTAAAGGCAATTATGGCTTAGAGTTTTATCTTTTATTCACCCATAATGTAGCCAGATAAACAAACTTGCAGGAGAATTTGCTTCCAGGAGAATTTGCTTGCAACCCTGGTTAATATATCAGTTATTACTAGTCATATAGTCACAAACTGACTAATTCCATCCAAGTGGAAAACAGCAAAAACCACTTACTGACTTACTGCAGATGTAATCCACCAGACAAAACATTTTGCACTTGTTTTCACATTATTATTATTATTATTATTATTATTATTATTATTATTATTATTATTATTATTATTATTATTATTATTAGTAGTAGTAG
>JBBPDC010012406.1:0-13361 GCA_037974485.1 Hemigrammopetersius urotaenia | reverse complement strand
CTTCACCCATAACGATATCAGCCTGAGGTCTGAGATGTGTCTCTCCAGGACATGATGTTATGCGTTAGGGCAACCAGCCGTTAGTCCTTGAGGGAAGATGGAGACGACTTCTTTGGTACCAGAATAGTAGACATGTAGGTAAGGGGTAGGAACACCCGGCACTGACTTTTTTCATTTTTTTATATTTATCTTACAGAAAGAAATGATCACCTGCATGTCTTCTTGACCTACTACCTTCCAACGTACACAATCAAAACTTACTTCCACAATTACATCATGGGATGCCACTGTGAGGGATTTCTATGAGCCCAGAGAGGAATGTGTGACACTGCTGATTTCAGGAGAGGTTTAATTATTAGGAAGCCCCAGTCTTCAGAAAACGTCATCTGCTAACCTTCTCATGAACTCACAATCTCACGGAGAAACACAAAAAAGGAAATGTTACCTGAGTTCAGAGTGGGCGAGGCGTTTTAATCAACTTATTAACCTGTAAACACACCAACACATTCACACTGAAGAGAAACTGTGTCACTCCTCAGAGTGTAAACTGAATTTTATAAAGATGGATAACCTCAAACAACACCAGCACATTCACACTGGGGAGAAACCATATCAGTGCTCAGAGTGTGGACAGAGTTTTACTCAGATGCGTTATCTCAAAACACACCAGCGCATTCACACTGGAGAGAAACCGTATCAGTGCTCAGAGTGTGGAAAGAGTTTTAGTCGGCAGAGTTCTCTCAAAACACACCAGCACATTCACACTGGAGAGAAACCATATCAGTGCTCAGAGTGTGGAAAGAGTTTTAGTCGGAAGAGTTCTCTCAAAATACATCAGCACATTCACACTGGAGAGAAAACATTTCAGTGCTCAGAGTGTGGAAATAGTTTTAGTCGGAAGAGTTCTCTCAAAAAACACCAGCACATTCACACTGGAGAGACACCGTATCAGTGCTCGGAGTGTGGAAAGAGTTTTAGTGGTCAGAGTAATCTCAAAATACACCAGCGCATTCACAATGGACAGAAACCATATCAGTGCTCAGAGTGTGGGAAGAGTTTTAATCACATGGGTAATCTCAAAACACACCAGCGCATTCACACTGGAGAGAAACCGTATCACTGCTCACAGTGTGGACAGAGTTTTAGTAATCAGAGTCATCTCAAAACACACAAGCGCATTCACACTGGACAGAAACCATATCAGTGCTCAGAGTGTGGAAAGAGTTTTAGTAATCAGAGTCATCTCAAAACACACCAGCGCATTCACACTGGACAGAAACCATATCAGTGCTCAGAGTGTGGACAGAGTTTTAATCAGATGAGTAATCTCAAAAAACACGAGCGCATGCACAGAGGACAGAAACCATATCATTGCTTAAAGTGTGGATTGGGTTTCTGTAAAAAGATTGGTCTCCAAAATCATCAGAGCAGAGACTGTATCACTCTTTAGATTGTAGAAAAATCTTCATCTTTTAAGGATACACAGTATCTCTGTTGGACCTGCTGTTTGATTCCCTACCAGGCGGTCAGATTTTTTTCAGTGTCTGTGTGAGTTTCCGCTTAAAGTTCTGTTTTCTCCCCACAATCAAAATACCTTTCTTCCATGTACATTAACCCCCTGCTTTTGGTGGGAGTTAAGTGTTTTGGTAAAAAATGCTAATTTTTATAACGTAATCCCTAAATATTCCCTCAAATATGCTCCCAGAACATTCTTTTAGTTTAATTTACAGTAATAAAAAATTGTGGACTTTGCTTTCCCCGTCGAGATATACAACTTGGGACACCTGGATGAGGTGAATGGGTTTTCGGGGAGTAACCCCTGATCTACTGGGGCTAAAAATACAAAGGAGGGCTTGTTGGAAAGGTCACCTGGAGTTTGAAGTGTCTGGCTGCTTGCATCTTTGAGAAATCAGGGCTCAACCCTCAAAAAGTGCCCTTGTGTGAAAACATCGAGAACAAATATATATTTATTGCCCCCACAAAGGCAGAGACTTTGTTGCAGTTTCCACATTATTGGTGGGAGTTCGGGTCCCAGAAAAAAAATGACAGAATCCACGCAAGACTGAATCTGTGAGGGGTTACTGTATAATGTGAACAATATGCTGATAAAATATGGGGCATGACAGCCGGGCAAGAGATCTGGACTGTTATGAAAAATCTGTAACCCTTTTCAACTTATTGTGCAGTTTGTATGTCATTATTTTTTAGTGTGTATTAATTTTCTGTCATATGTTTATTTTTAGATGGTGCTGATTTTATCAGAACACACTTTATAAAAATAACTTTTATTTCATGCATGTTTCATTGTCTGAGCAGCAGGAGCAGTAAACCATTTAACCAAAACAATAAAATCTCAAAACCATTCAGTTTGTCATTTCAGCTTCATGGCATGGATTAAAGATCTTTTTCACATAGCAGGGACTGCAGGCACCCAGCTTTGATCAGCTGTCAGTATCTGCCTGCTCGTGCCCCAAAAGCTCTACATGCAATCTGTAAAGAAAATAAGCCCCAAAATAGAAACGCTTAAATTAAAATCTTGCTACACAAAGATCAGGCTATCCATCATTCACACAGAATCTGTTACAATAATTTACAGCTTTTCAGTTTGTCTGCATATCTTTCTAGCAACACCCAAAATAAATGTGCAGATATAGCCTTTCTGATACAAAGAGCAGGCTATCAATCATGCACACCCTATCAGTCACCCACCATAACAAAGACATGCATACTAATTATGAAATATAACAGTGTTTTAGCCATGTGATCATCCGACCAGCAAAAGACTTGATGTAGCTTCATTCTTCCCATAATCTAATGTGACATGGCTTTAAGCCATATGACCATCAGATATAGCTTAATTCTCCCTGCACTGCTATTCAGCTTTCCACATTTTTAAATATTTTATCTGACTAAAACATCTATGCAAAAGTGATACATATGTTTATACTGTGGCGAGCTGGCGGGCAGGACTGGCTCCCATGAGCCTGTGTGTGTTCGTATTAGCGGCTGGTTGGCCAAGTAAGCCTGTTTAGGGGTATGTTAGTGGGGTAAATGGGCTTTGTACTGTCTGAGTATTTGGGGTGTTTTGTGTGCATATGTGTGCGTGTGTGTGTGTGCTTTTGTGTGGGAGCTGTGCCTTGGTGGTCACCCTGATTGTGAGTGCGGTGTGAGGGGGTGGGGTGACCAGCAGGCACAGCTAATTTGTGGATCTTCTCTATTCCGTGCAAGACCAGTAGGTGAAGCAGTGTACCCATTTGTTGTGTGGAGAGAAATAAAAGCTGCAGAGATGCAAGATCCAAGTTGTCTGTTGCCATCCTCTACCGCTCACCACACTGATGTCAGAAGTGGAATCGACACGCTTCAGAGGAACATCGACACCCTGGTGGACCAAGCTCTCACGGCGATCGACGGCGGGCTGGAAAGGAGACTGCCGGAACCTGCACGACCAGACGGGGGACAATGCGCCGCTACGGCACCCCAGTGAGTGGCTGGGCTGAGGATGACGGCAAGAGAGCGGCGGGCGGCAGGCTCCACGAAAGCAGTCAAGTTGCCGAGGTTCAACGGCAAGGCGCCGCTGGAGCCCTACCTGGCGCAGGTCGAGTTGGCGGCCGAGCACAAAGGCTGGTGGCCGCACAAGGCGGCCGTTCATCTCGCCATGGCGCTGGAAGGGGAAGCGCTGAAGGGGCTCATTGATCGGCCGCTGGAAAAACGCTGGGACTTTGAGCAGCTGGTGGCGACCCTGCAGCAGCGATTTGGCCAGCCAGCATGGGAAGAGACGGCGCAAGCCCAGCTCGGAGAGCGGCGGCATCAAGCTGGATACACGTGGGGCGCGCTCGCCGGAGACCTCCAGAACTACACCCGCCGGGCCTATCCGCATTTCCCAGTGGCGACCCAGGAAGAGTTGGTGCTGCACGCATTCCTGCGCGCGCTCTCCCCAGACAGTCTGCAGCCGCACGTGCGCCTCCACGTGCCGACCTCCCAGATGGCGGCCCTGGAAGAGACGGAGCGCGTGGAAGCCATCCTGGGCAGTCGACCCAAGGTTTCCTCCCACCGGAGAGTCGCGGCCGGTGAGGCAGAGCCAGGAGAAGCCCCAAAACAGATTGCCGAGGTCAGCACGGGAAGCGGGGCGTCAGATACCAAAACCACAGCGAGCGAGAGTGTGTTTCCGCTGTGGCCAAGCGGGACACATCGCTCGATATTGCAGTGAGCCACTACCAAGCGAGGAAAAACCACAGCCGGCGGGAAACGCCCAGCGGACGGAGCAAAGAGGGCTGCGCCATCCGCCTTCCCCCAAGCCCCTCTAAAGAGAAGCGAGCCGCGAGTGAGATGACTGGGAGACCCTGAAGGCCTCTGGATAGAATGCGCCGTCGACGGACCCACCTGGCTGGGAAGAAACCACTGTGCACCTCAACAGTGACAGGAGATCTAGCCGTGATGAAAGGGAGACGGCTGCTGACGCTCACTGTCCATGGAGTAACAATAGAGCACGAGGTGTGGTTGGCTGAGGTCGTCGAGGAATGCATCCTCGGACTGGATGCACTGGTCAAGCTTGGAGCCACGGTGGACGTTGGGGCAGGTCAGTTGATGCAGACACCGAGGTGAGAGCGGGTCAGCAAGCTTTGCGACCGTCCTGCGAGACACGACAGTCCGTCAAATATCTACTGGAGAGAGACGGGCAATGCTGTCCCGATCCGCCTGCGACCACACTGGCTGTCACTGGACAAGCAAGAGGCCACAGAACAAAAGATTGAGGAGATGGCAGCAGCCGGCGTGATTGAGCCATCAGACAGCCCCTGGGCAGCCCCAGCCGTCCTGGTGAGAAAGAAAGACAACAGCTGGAGATTCTGCGTGGACTAACGGCGCCTCAACCAGGTAACGACTAAAGACTCCTACCCTTTGCCGCATATAGACGACGCGTTAGATGCGATAGCGGGGTCACGGTGGTTTACGTCGCTAGATCTGCGGAGTGGGTATTGGCAAGTAGAGTTAGCAGTGGACGCTAAGCCAAAAACAGCATTTACTATTGGGTACGGCCTATGGCAGATTAAAGTTATGCCGTTCGGGCTCTGTAACAGTCCAGCCATGTTTGAGAGGCTTATTGAGCACGTACTAGGGCGTATACCATGGACAAAATGCGTGGTATACCTGGACGATTTGTTGGTGCACGCGAAGACGTTCGAGGGGGCAGTGAGAAACCTGAGAGAGGTGTTGGGGGCTATTCGCGCGGCTGGGCTGAAACTGAACCCGAAGAAATGCGCGCTGTTTCGCCAAAAAGTTAGCCACAGGTAGCCACAGATCCGGAGAAGGTTGCGGCAATGCGTGACTGACCTACGCCACGGAATGTGAGGGAGGTACGGAGCTTCTTAGGGCTCGCCTCATATTACCAGCGTTTTGTGTGGGATTTTGCCACGATGGTACAGCCCTTACACCGGCTCACTGAGAAAGGGGGAGTTTTCCGGTGGTCTGAGGAGTGTGAGGCGGCGTTCGCACAGCTGCGAGAGGCGTTAGGAAAAGCCCCGGTGCTGACAAGCCCGGAACTTAACAAACCGTTTGTCATTGACACAGACGCGAGCAATGGGGGCATCGGTGCGGTTTTGTCACAGGTCACGCAGTCGGGGGAGCGCGTCGTTGCCTATTATAGTCAAGCCCTGAGTTGGCTAGAACGGAACTACTGTGTGACACGGAGAGAACTGCTCGCAGTAGTGCAGAGTTTGCGCCACTTCCGACCGTATTTGTGCGGACGGCGGTTTTTACGCCGCACGGACCACGCGTTGCTTACGTGGCTACTGAGTTTCCGAAACCCCGAGGGCCAACTCGCGCGATAGATCGAAGCACTCCAAGAGTACGACTTCGACGCACAGCACAGGCCAACAGCATTGCAACGCAGACGCACTGTCGTGCCGGCCGTGTGAGGTGGGGGCATGTCAGCATTGCGCGCAAGCTGAAGAGCGAGAACAGGGTAGCGAACAGCGTTTAGTGGCGGCTATCCACATCGATAGCAGCGTGGACGTTGATAGGCTGCGGCACGAGCAGGAGAGCAACCCAGTTCTTAGACAGGTCCGGGCCTGGCTCGAGCAGGCACAGCGGCTGGAGAGGGAAGAAATCGCAGTCGCTGAGACCAAAGTGAAGGCATATCGGTCTCAGTGGGAGAACCTAGAAATGAGGCAGGGACTGTGTTACCGTTGTTGACGACATCCCGACGGTCAGCGTGTATTGTGGCGACGTTATAGTCGCACACTGATCAACAAAGGCAGAGAGTTTGGCTATTCTAATCTTCACAGAACAGTAAAGCAAAGTCTTTCATTACTTTATTAATTATTAATACTTTACTTTAACCTTTCCCTGAAAGTGTTGTTCTTTACCAACCTTGCCTTTTCTGAGCTTATGGGAAACATGCACAACAGTGTCCAACTCCAGGTTGTTTGCAACGAGCACGCTCTTGCGTTTGCAAACCGAGCTCACCACGCCCCCTAGCGTCATGGAGCACTTCCGCTTCTTGCAGCGCATTTTTCTTTTGTATGCCTTTTTGAACTTGCAGCGCATTTTCATTTTGTTTCTGCTTTTTCTTTTGTATGTCTTTGAATTTGCAGCGCATTTTCATTGAGTTTCTGCTTTTTTAACTTGCAGCGCATTTTCATTTAGTTTCTGCTTTTTCTTTTGTTCGTGTTTTGTCTCTAGAGGGCACCGTAGAGATGTAATTAAAACATTATTACTGTGAGTATTGAAGAAATTAAAATAAAAATAAAGTGTCACCAATGTGTTTTTCTTCAGAACAATATTACAATTGCATGTATGGTTTCAATTGGAACACAGTCACTTCACCTGACTCACTATCAGTTCAGTATAATGCACCCTTTAGGCTATACTAAGTTGAAATCACAATAAATATTTACAATAAATCAATAAATCACTTCAATCAACAATAACTCCTTGGTATAAAACACTAGATCAATAAACAGTTCAGAAGAAAATAGTTCAAACTCAGTTCAAAAGATTTGAAAAGATTCAGCTCACAGGTTCATTGGAATGCTTGATTCAGAAAAAGATTCAGTTCCAAAGTTTCAATTCAGAGTAAGATTCAGTTCCAGAAAGTTTGACGAATTGTTCAATTCAGAAAAAGACTCATTTAAAAAAGGTCCAAAGATTCGATTCAGAAAAAGATTCAAACAACCCATCCGAGTAAAACGGAAAAAATACTCCAAAGTTTCCAAAAACACAACTCGGTTCAGTCTAAGAACAAAATGGGTAATCAGAACTTTCCTACCCAATTTCTCTCGAGTGGGGGTTGGAACTTAACCTTCATCTCACTGGGAATGGCTCGCCATCTTCCATTAGCATGCCGAAGCACACACATGCATTCAATGTAGTAACAAAGGGAAGAAATCACTTCTTTTACATTAAACACAGTAACAAAAGAAATAACCCAGATAGCAAAAAACATTTGGCCGGGATCGGGCCCAGAGCCATTGTAAGATCTGGGCCGGATCCGTTCAATGGAACTGGGCCGGTGTCCTTTAGCACAACAGGCCAATACCAGACCAGAGCTGTGCCGAATCCGGCCCAGACAGCATATATGCTGATACGGCTCACATCTGGGCAGGATCCGGCCCAACTCTGTTTCGAATCTGGCCCACATTTGGGACGGATCTGATTAAGTCTGGTTCAGATTTAGACCAGCTCATTTTGTGAATTATATTTATAATTATAAATAGTACAACTAAATGAAGGAATATTAGCATACATTTACTCAAAGCTTCTTTAGCTAAACAACTCGAGGAAATTAAATAATTTACATACTAAATGACAATAGTAACTAGAGATGTTTCAATGTTATAACAAGAAATACTTAAAAATATTGCTTATTATCTGCCAATGAATGGTTTGCTGTAATGAACAACACAGTCACATTTGTTATAACAGCATTAATTAAATTTAAAATGTATGTAAATATTACATATTACAAAAAACAAAAGAACATACAATTAACAGAACTATATACATGTCTAGTTGGAACACTACGCATCCATGGCTCGCTTTCTTTTCATCTGAAAACAAAAGAAGAACATTATTAGTTATAGACTCATAAGGAAAAAAGCAAAAACACATGATATATTTAGGACTAATACGGCTTTTTGCCAGCCACCTTGGATATAACAAAACATCCTAATAACAGTTCTGATACTGACCATGTCTCATTAAATGCATGTTTTAATTAGAGGCAGACTAGTACATATCATCCACTATGTTTTAAATAAAGATTTAACCCTGTCAGTGTCAAATTATGAGTTGAATCCAATTTATGGTTCTTAACTGTATATTACAAATACAAATATTTTACAAAATACATTTGTCAGGTCACTGTGGTTTTTCCACTGAAAACAAGTACAGAGGCAGGCTTCCATCTTTTTGTCTCTCTCTTTATTAAACAAACTCAAACCTGGCTCGCTGGGTGATACATGCACAAAACTGAAAGGCAATTGTAATGGAAGGCAAGAGTAACGGTATGGGTAACGGTGCACCGACACTATGGTGCACCTAAACAGAACTTAAATACAATACACAGCTACATACTCAACCAAACACTTAGTCCTGAGTACCTACCTCACAGCTATTACCCAGCTGGTGTACTCAGGATACCAAACCAAGAGTCTAACCCAACATAAACCAAACCTAAAGCCCAGTGCCCCCCTGTGACCGCTGACTAGACGGCACACCATTAAAATGATAATAAAAAAGACAAGTAGTTGTAATTATGTAGTTGTGAATGTGTGGAATCATTTATTTATTATTCTTTATGTTGAGGACTAAAGTCAAATGTAAGCCTCTGACTAATCTTGATAGGCAAAGTGGCATTTTTAAAAATAATCTTTACTTATTACTAGTAGGGATGCACGATATAGGAATTTTGAGCTGATGTCAATGCCGATAAATGAGGAAGGCGGAGTCGTGCAAAAGTGCAGGTAAAGACAAGATTAGAGTTGCCACTATGGACTACTTTTTATTTAGATTTTTTTTTTATTAATCGATTAGTCTAAACGATTATTTTCTTTCTCTAAAACTTCATTTGATTTAAATTCTCTATTTTATTTCATGTTTGCGTTTCAGAGGTTCACGTGCAGTGTGTACTAACCACTCTTTTTTGTTCGCCAACCTCAAGAACTCTCTGCCTTTTGCAAGCAATCTTCTTCAACATCGAACACGACCCAGACTCTAATACAGCCGCCATTATAGAATTGTTACGGTTCAAATAAAATAAATGCTGAAAATCTGGCAACCAGCACTGGGCATGTTACTTAAGAAAGTTATTAGTTGCAGTTACAGCATTATAAAAGTAACTATCACATTACATTAAAAAAAAAAAAAGAGTTAAAGAATTTAATGTAAGTGTGTGATGTGAGCTGCTTCATGAGGTTAGAACTGTTGTGGAGAAACTTTCTGGGCTATTTCAGTTTTCCTGGACATAATTACATTTTACAGATACATGCTGGTTAGACAAAAAAAAATGAATGACGCATCGATTAAAAATATTGGAGTGAGGGCGCAGCATTTCCAGTGTAGTGAACAAGATTGTATATGTATATGTGCACTTCCTAGTCCATGGAGAGATCTACAACCCCAGCCATTTCCTGAGATGCATACTACCACAAAGTAAAGTATGATAAGAATGCCTTACCTACTATACTAGTAAGTGTGGCAGTACACGACTCATGACACGGTCCATGTGCAAGCTGGCAAAGGACGAGAGAAAATTATTTGGGAAAGTGAGCAATAATGTGGACGGCTAATCAACGTTACAGCTAATTGGGGCAAACACGCAATTTAGTTAGTTAAAAAATATTTCACACGTGCAGGCAGAGTTGAACGCCAAAAGACAAGAGATTTTGCTTGCCAACATTCTACTGCATGTTCAGAAAATAAAGCCATACATTTTAAGAGAGACTTTGGGCACGCTTGGCATAAGTGCTACCTGCTCCACAATAAATGCAAAATATTGACTGAAAACATAATTTAAAAAACACAAATATCTGACGATTCCAAAATGATTCCGATATTATTGCGCATCCCTAGTAACTAGTTAAAGCTGAAATGCTTCTTCTATATGAAATTTACCGTATTTCATGATTATTTGCCTGTTGCCCTTTGTTTCCGGCCACCTCCTCAATCAGAGGTCAGGTTGAACCATCGGATGGCATGGGCTTCCATCTCACTGTCTGCTGCAGTAGCTGAAGATGGATTCTTCCTTACGGGTCCTAAAAGATGATATTCGCTTGATTACCATCCACAATATAATATCAAGAGGTCTTTTGATATTAGGGCTATCAGGGCTTCAGACAAAATAAAAGCCTTAGGAGCCACTGGCTTCTAAACACAAAATATTTGGGGGCCAAATTATTTTTTTTGGAGCCATAATCTGTCAAAGTACAACTTTTTGGAAGGTGTGTGTGCCATTACATCCGGCCTAAAAGTAACAGCATTTCAGAAAAGGAACATCATACCTTATGTCATGAAGTCTAGAGAAATGTGAGCCAGCCATCAAACTCCAGAGCTTCAGTGTAGTTTGCCTCCTTTTCATCATCTCTAAAAATGTGACAAAATAAAATACTGTTTATAGTCTTAACACTAAAATTAGCATGACTGCTATTGCCTGGAAAATGTCAAAGACGAAAAACTCCATACGTCCAAGCGTTACATTTTTTCAGGAATGTTTATGAACTAAGAATTTTATTGTATAACTAACAGGTATGCGGAATTGGGTAACTGGTCGACTAAAAAACAAGACTTAACTTGGCAGGCTAACTGCTCTCACAGAACCTGTGGAGAAAGACGTACTGTTAAACATCAGGGCCCGTATTCACAAAGCTTCTTAGAATTCTCTCAGAGAGTTCATATCTTAGCTTGGCAGGCTAAAAAAAGAAAAGCTGTTAAGGTCCTAAAATGGACTCTTGGTAAAAAGAGAATATATGCTAATAGAATAGACAGTGAAATAATGTGTATATAAAGAAATTGTATAATCATGACTACAGGCTACTTTAACAAGTTGTGTATTGATGCTGTGGAACCTCTTTCTGTGGACAAAAACTTCATTTTCCGATGGTGAGATTATATAGATGTGTCCCATCAATTACACAGACAACACCAGGAAACCCCGCTGTGTCCATGAATGCCCTTTTGTGAGCCTGCAGAGTGTGAACATCCAGTGGAAATGAAATGAACGGTCACTATATGAAACTGTGAAAGCACTTCAGTGGTTTGTGTGATCACTCTGCTGATGGAAGGTTGTGACAGAAACTCATCACTACTGCACTGTTGCATTTTTCCAGTTGCCAAATACCTCAGTGTTGTAATCACTTTCATTTCTGCAGTTATGGCAGTACTACGTTGAGTGGGAGATGTGAGCGCATCTCTAATAAGTTTGACCACAAACATTATCCCATCATGATCCAATCTGTAGCATTTAATTAACTCACGATCATTCAGTGTTTGAACATTTCTTCTGTCCACCATTTTTTCCTCTGCTATAGAAACTCTTAAGACTCCTCTCTACTCTTAAATTTTACCTTAGGAGCTGTTTAGGGCCAAGATGTTTGGTGAATCTTTATCTTTACTGAGATTTAATCCTAAATTTAAGGGGGAATTCTAAGAAAATGCCATAAGATTTTTCTTAGAATTATGTCACTAGGAGCAACTTTTAGGCTTAAGATGCTTTGTGAATACAGGCCCAGATGTTGGTAGAAATTATAATAAACTAACCTAATGGATACAGAAATAAAACTTATTAACCGACCCACACCGGTTCTTATACTTGTTAGCATTATCGATCCAGTTGCTGGCCATCTAGAAAATTAGGCTTGAATATTACTCTAACCATCTTAACATACAACCAATTAACTTCACTGGCTAACTGTATAGTCAGTCCTGTACAATCAAAAATACATTGTTTGGAATTCAAACCAAGTTTAACAAGATGTGACTTACTTTTGGAGTCTTTTATGAATACATTTCAACAGTCACTGTCCGTCGCTCGAGTTACCTCAGAAATCACAGACATCTTTCAGGGACGCCTACGCATGCGGCAAGCAACGCTCGTTCCTATGATTCTGGCCCGCATCTGTTTTGTCAATATTTATCGTTCCCGCCGCCGGCAGACTGAATCCGGGCCGGGGCCGCATCCCAGCACTAAAACGGATCTGACTGTTAACCGGAGCAGCCAGCTTGTAGCTGGATCGGAGTCAGATGCTGTCTGGGAAATCACATCAAATTCAAAGAAAATAAACCTAAATCTCTCCTCTAGTCTTCTCTGCCTCAATTTTAGCTTTAGCCAAGCTGTGCTGCTACTCCTCTCACAAGCAGGCTCTCAGAGAGAAAGAGGATTGCCCACCCAGTTACCAGTGTGGTGGAGCACAATGAAATGCTTTCCACCTTTATACTTTCTCATGAATTCTCACTAATTTCAGAGTAGTTTACCATTTTAGCAGACATCTCCAATTTATTTCCAAAATTACACAGGGTTACAGACGCAGCAGCCAAAATTATGAAGTACAGATGTCTGCCACCAAAAACACAAAAGGAACAGCTTTTGAAACAAGACATCTTTATTACATAAGGTATCACAAGCAGCCCAGGACTGTGCTGTAAATATGACTTCTCCACTAGAAACAATGGGTGACAAATTAGCAGAGTTCTTTTCTGCTGCAGCAGTATCTCTCCCTGGAAAAGAGGAATTAAAGCATTGAGGCTGTAATTAAGCTACCATGAGAACTGAGCTCCAGAGGGATTTACTTACTTTGTCTGGTGCAGTCGGATAACAGCTGTACTACAATGGATGTAGACCTGTGGGATTGGAAGGGGGGTTTGAAGCAATAACCCAGTATGCATATACACAAACCAACAGAAATAAGATTACAAGGTTACCTTCTCATGCAAGGGAGCCATGGAGGTGTGATCCACAAACGCGAACATCTTGAGGACAAAGCGCTTGTAATGGCTGGGGAATGGAAGGCCAGATGAGCCATCAACTGGAATTGGAGTGGTCAAGTAGCAGTCATCCTGGTATGGGCACCTTTGGAATACACCAAATTAATATTACAAACGCGAACATAGTCTAGTGCTTTAGTAGCCTGTACTAAAGCACTAGACTATGCAAGTCAGACATGCAGCCAACAGGTCTCACTGAGGAAGGCTGAGAGGGTTAGGAGACGATGTTGCCCAGCAGCATCCCAAGACCAGGACAATGTTGGGATCGGTCCTCTCCAAGATACGCACTTCAGCATACACAGGCTCCCTCAGAACCTTAGTCACAGGATAGTCAGCTTCACTGTAGTATGAGGTATAGGCTACCTGTTCTGTTGGGAAATAAAAGC